>JAPMLY010000735.1:0-115000 GCA_026401115.1 Tetraselmis chui
TGTGGTGTGGTAGGATGGGGGAGGGGGGGGAGGGGGTGGTGCTGGGAGGGTCGTCGGGGGGGCGTTCGGCGGGTGGAGGTTGGAAGGGAGGGGGGAGGAGAGGAGTGGAGGGGGGGAGGGGGTGGGGAGGGGAGGGGTGGGGAGCTGAATGGGGGTGGGTGGTGTGGAAGGGTGGAGGGCGGCGAGAAGGTGGGGGCGGCCCTGTGGGAGGGGGGCGGAGCGGAAGGGTGGTTCCATAGGAGAGTGTGGAGGGAGTATACCGAGGTCCGGGGGTCGAAGGAGGGGGGATTGTATCGTTGGTCCGGAGGGGCTGTGGTGATGAAGTAGGTGTGTAGGAGGGCGTGGGTTCTGCACGACCATGCTCCGTCGGAGTCGTTTTGGCGGGGCGGGTTGAGTGAGCGTAGTACTCCGACGGGGGGGGTGGGGGAGGAGTTCCAGTCGGAGAGGAGAGTGAGAGAGAGCGGGCGAAAAGGTCGGGCGGAGGGGGTTGGTGTAGGGAATCAATCCAGGTAGCGGAGGTGTGAGTTAGGTGGAGGAGGCCGAAATGAGAGTGTTGCCATGTGAGGACGAGGAGAGAGTGGTTAGGCGTACTCGGACGGGGGGGGGGGCCTCGGTTAGCGAGGTTAGTCCATTGGCAGGGGTATTGGGAGTTGTGATGGTGATTGTCGACGTCGTTGTTAGTGATAACTGTATATGAGGCGGTGGGAGTGGAGTGGAGTTTGGATAACGTCGTAGCAAGGCAGTAGAGGTTAGAGAGGTCCTAGTAACGTCCCCATTGGAAGGAGAGGACCGCAGAGGAGTCGAGGTAGCCGATTGGTGTAGGGAGGCCGTATTCGAGATTTAGGTCGAAAAGGTAAATATGTAAAACGGTGCAGCAGGTGCGGGGAGTAAAGTGGGCTGGGAGAGTTGGCGGAAGCATGGAGGTAGTAGTGTGTCGTCGGATATCAGGCTGGGGGGTGGGGGGTTGGTTGTGGGGTCTAACCTCAGGGCCTTGAGGCCCGTCTTGTGGGGGACTAATGATGATAAGCGGCCTTGCCGGCCGAGGCTTGTGGAGGGCGAGGGTGTGAGGCTCCGGAGGGTCCGTTCGTCGACGTCTTGCGCATTTCGGCGAGTAGAAGCTCCTTGGAACGGGTGGTCTTTCGGAGCTTAAGAGAGGGTGGTAAGTGTAGGGATGGTGGAAAGAGTATAAGAGGGTAGGGGAGGGGTGATTGAAAAAATATAAGCAAAGTGTGGTAGGTATTAGAAGGAGGGCGATAGTGGGGAACTGTGACGGAGGGGGCTGTTGATATCGTATCAAATGTGCTTCGGGGCTTCCGAGGGAAGCCTCGGAGCAGGCCTAAAGGAAGTGGAGACTGTAGGGGCGAGGGAATACGTGTATCGCGGAGAATGTTACGGGTTCGTGACTGCCAGGCTGTTTATGTAAGGGAGGGGCGATATTTCCGGGGCATGGGGGTGCGCGGGGGGGTGGGTGATCGGTTGATTATTCGGGTAGACCAGGTCGGGTGGGCTAATCTCAGCAGTGGGAGAACTGTCATTATCGCAGCGACGGGCGAGTAGGGCAGAGCATGGGGCGTGTAAAAGGGGGGAGGGAGAACGAGTGCACTAGGGTCTACAGTGTGGTCATCGCACGTAAGCGCGAGTGTCTTAGGCGTGCTATCATGGTAAAAGTAAAAAAGGGAAGAAAGGTAAAAAAGAAAAGGAAAAGCGGAGAGGCGCAACGACTGGAGCGAGCGAGGGATAGAGCGAGGGAGCAGGGGGAGGACAGCAGGGAGAGGGGTGTCGGGGGTGACTAATCAGGGCGGTGGTTAGTGCAGTGGCAGGATCAGGCCCGTAAAAAAATTTACTTGGGAAGAAAACGACTTATTGCGAGTTACATGATGATGCATTATTGATCGAACTGTGCAACTCTTTGGCTGGGAAGCACTAAGGTGGGGAGACGGTTTCGATTTAAGTGCGTTGCTAACAAGTGTATCATGGCGGGCTAACGGGAGGTAACGCTAGGTGCTAGACAGGTCCGTACTATGGGACGGGGGGTGGCGGTCGGCGAGCGGCGAGTTCGGGCGAGAGGGAGCGTATAGGGCAAGGGCTGGCGCGACACGCCAATCAACATGAGGAGCTGCGAGTGGACTAGTGTAGTTGTGAGGTAGGAGGGTAGCATGAGGGGGAGGGGGGTAGGTGTCGATGAGTGATGATCATAGCAGTGGTTAGTGCACTATCGACAGGAATCATGCATGTATAATAACTTTTTTCTCTGATTAAAGAAAAAGATTTCCGAGGCTCATGATGTTGCATTATTGGTTGACCTTTACAACACTGTGGCTGGGACGCACTAAGGTGAGGGAAAGGTATCGATTTAAGTGCGCTGTTAACGAGAGTATCAGCGTAGGCTAGCGGGAGGGGACGGGGGTGTTAGACTGGTCCTTAGTGTGGGACATAGCGGGACGATCGCACCGGTACGGGTCGTCTGTGTGGGTTGGTGAGTCAACGGCCCGTCCCATGGCAGTGGTTGACCTGGGGGCGGCGAGGACCAGAGGCGTCTGGAGTACTCTAACATGTGAGGGTTCCAAAGCCGTGCCCAAGGCTTGGGCAGATTGGGGTGGTTGGGGCACAGTGTTGGGTAGAGCGAGCGGATGTCCCGTTAGGTAGCTCCGGGGGTTGTAGGGGTCCGCGGTGGGCGCCTTCGCGGGCCGATCCCGCAATGGCGTATGTCTGCAAGTGGGGGGGGGGGATAGAGGTCGAGGACATATTGAACAAGCGAGGACCCGAGTAGGGGTAGAAGTCAAGGGGGTTAGTTGAGTGTTTTCGGTTTGGTTTTCGAGTTGGTAGCGTGTGTTGGCGGCAGACGACCAGACCCGAGGGGACATGGGTTTGGTGGATGTTGGCGGCGGACGGTAACGTCCGGACGCTCGGTGGGGCGCGGTGTGGCGCGCCGTTCCCTGGGAGGGGAGTTTTTTGTAATCGAGGGGTGTGATTGTTCATTCGTAGTACTGTGGCGGGTACATGTTCGGATTTCGGAGTGGGTGGCGCGATAGCTGTCGGGGAGATGAAATTCAAATCTCAAAAAGCTGCGCCTTTGAGTGTGTACCGTCTGGTGTCGCTACGGATCCACTGACCTGGGTGAGCTAGGCTCGGGTGGGGAGAGGTGGATGGTGCCAGTAATTCTACGGCCTTGTCCACCAGTCTTGCGCTCGATGGGAGGCTAGGCCCAGAGCGAAGACGATCGGCGTTGCTCGTTCGAGCTACCGACCCATCCCCGTTATGTGGTTCAGTAGGGGATGGGTTTGGTGGATGTTGGCGGCGGACGGTAACGTCCGGACGCTCGGTGGGGCGCGGTGTGGCGCGCCGTTCCCTGGGAGGGGAGTTTTTTGTAATCGAGGGGTGTGATTGTTCATTCGTAGTACTGTGGCGGGTACATGTTCGGATTTCGGAGTGGGTGGCGCGATAGCTGTCGGGGAGATGAAATTCAAATCTCAAAAAGCTGCGCCTTTGAGTGTGTACCGTCTGGTGTCGCTACGGATCCACTGACCTGGGTGAGCTAGGCTCGGGTGGGGAGAGGTGGATGGTGCCAGTAATTCTACGGCCTTGTCCACCAGTCTTGCGCTCGATGGGAGGCCAGGCCCAGAGCGAAGACGATTGGCGTTGCTCATTCGAGCTACCGACCCATCCCCGTTATGTGGTTCATTAGTACTTTAGTAGTACTTTGGATCTTTTTACTGTCGTTAGTGACGGTAGGATACGTTTTTCGGGATGTAGCCAACGAGAAGGACTCGATTGCACCAAAATGTTTTGCAGCCACTAGACATAGTGTGGGTGGAGCTGATAGAGGATGCGGGTGGTTTCGAGGCGTGATTTCACGATTACTTTGTTTGGGAGGTCGATGCGTAGGGTAATGAATGATATGATGTTAGCGATCGTATATGTGTGCGGGGTGCCGGTGGGACTCATACCAATTAAATTGAAATTGTTTACAACAATACCGAGTTAACGGTTGTTGTCTCTGGGCGGTCCTTTAATCAGCCTCGAACGGACTCTTAGGATAAGCGCCTACTCTCTACAACCGGACACAACCGACTAAAAGTAGTCCGTTGTTCACCTTGTGTAGTTAACGCTAGTACACTTCATGGATTTGAATATATTAATAATCCTGCCAATGTGTTGATGGCAACACTCAAAACTATTTCTAGACTGAAAATTAAGCCAAAACAAGCCCAGACAAGTGGACTTTTCTGGATCTTAACATGACCCTCCGTATTGGAAAATGACCGCTCGCAAAGGTAAAATATGAAATTCCAAGTTGCATTACTTTAAACAGTTATTGTAAACAAATACACCGCAACCTATTGCAAGGGCGCGTTCCACCGACCTCGACAGTGGGTTGAGTGTGCATCTTGAGAAGATCGAGATTTTGTGTACATGTCTTGATTGTTATTTAATGAAGGGAAAGCACAACCGACTAAATTTAGCCGATTGTGCTAAACATGAGGGCTTAAACTATATTTTGGAGTGTAACATTCTATTTTTTACTCGGCGTCGATTCAAAGTCCATCTCATTGTCCACCACCTGCTAGCAAACGTATGTCATCACATCTAGGCTATATCATTTAAGCTCCAAATGTGTCGGGTTGACCTCGTCGCTGCGATATTTCTCCATCCTAAATGCTGCAACACATTGCTCACTCGTTCTTGCCTTTAAATATCGATGCATCTAATAGTTCGAGTGCCTAACAATCGATAATTGATTAAATGCAAAAAGCACCGATGCATCGACTGGTGATTAGTTATCAATATCGGATTTGGACCTATACGTATCCACTAACACCGTTTACAACCGTATGCATCACCATGAATGATTTGCCCAATATGCGACATGCACGCGCACATCGGAGTTATGCAGTCCATGGTACATGTCCATTAAAACGTAATTATGCACCCCTTGTATATACATGCCCTTTGAGAGATGAGTATTGTGAGATTGTTTCTTACACATGACACTCAGTTAGTTGGCACTCAGTTAGTTGGCTATGCATATAAATACACGAGTTATTAATGTATGCCACTTCCATAGTTGCATAGTGCACACTCCGCCTTCCCCTCCGCCATAACGAACATGCACTTGCACCGTAAAACACCAAGCCACCATGTTATTGATCGATGTTCTCACATGGTTCGCGTATTATTGGTTCCACTCATTGCAGTTGCATCCCATATCTCGTATCGACGCGCTACTTCAATCCCACAAATACCGACATCAAAGCTCAGCGAATGACTATTTTTCAGCCTCAACGTCCCAAGAGGCAATGCTTCCATTACTGTAACTGATTGCGGGTTCTTAAAAATTTACATGTTGTGCATGAGTGCGAAAAATCCTGACATTGTTGGCGGCATCGGAAGTCTCTTCCGGTGCAACGTGCGTTTGTACCGCCACTGAAAAATAACGCAACACATCAACGCGGTGAGGCTCTCAGCAACATGCAAGAATGAGACGACGCGTTAGTGAACGCTTAAGCTTTGACGTGCAATGTTGACCTAACCTGGTCGGCAAGGTGACATAATACACGCTGCTAGTGCCACTTAAAAGCTGCCGTACTCATGATTTGTCTTTCGGCAACACCCATGGCCGGGACACCATTCATCACGCAGCTCCACTGGATCACGCTAGTTTCTATCACGTATTTGACGCGTGCCAAGGTCGCTCAGAGCTACATAAGGAGCCATAGAATCGCTGCTCTCCGCGGCATATTTTGCGGATCCCGACGCCGATAATTTTAGAGCGAGTTTTCGACGGGCCCGTCCTACACAAATACTGGACACTCCGACTCGCTTGCTACGAAACTGTCGCTGATGCTGACCTGAAAGCTAAGGTCTTAACACCCTAGAGGCTGCTCGTGCCCATTTTGGGGGCTTGAGGCAGACTTACGGCGCATATTCTCTAGTGAAAGTCCGCAAGTGCAGTGTTCGGCCAGAAAACTGAACACCCGCTAATCTCCAACCAAATCCGGGCGCACCACATCACCGCTTGTGGTGTACGCCACTTGGCGAAATACTGCCGTCGAGAATACCTAGTCCCCCTCTATATCGACGTATGTGTCTCGGATAAAAACATTGCAGCCCGAGGAAAGGGTTGTGCAAGACACTAAGTGTCCTTGAAAACGGTGCGGCAGAAACGGTTTGTGCAAACAGGTCGCGATACTGCACGGATCACCCATGTTCAACAAGCTGCCCGAGTCTCACCAATCAATAATTTCAAGAGCGGCAAATTTCCCTCAACTATTTTTTTGTAAGGAATCTTACCATGATTGGTGGTAATATAACTTTGGCAAATGGTAGGAGAAAAAGACCAAAAGCACCACCGACTCAAATTAGTCGGTTTCGGCTGTTGAGAAATTATATGCATGCATGTTGGCGTGTATGTTCTCGGCGTGAAGCTGGAGACATAGCTTCAAGAAGACATTGGTAGGCATATTTCCTTCATCATCACCGCCCCCCCCCCCCCCCCCCCACCCCTTTTCTACCCCCCAATATTAGAGCAACGCGCATTTCGAAGGGACGGTCATGATCTACACCGTCATCATGATATTTGCATGGCTAATACAATTGGATCGCGTACTATTATGGTGATGTCAAGCACATATGGAAGCTTCGCTACCTCATGGACTTAGTGACGTCTCGGGGTTCCGTTATTACTGGAAAGCTTGGTCGCCTTGGTCGCCGGAGTGGTCGCCATGCATATCAAAAGTATCGATGGGGTGGGCGGGAGCATCTCATGCGTTTTTAGACAGCGATATTAGGGTGGAGCTGGATATGGAGTTTCACTCCATATGGTCGTTCAATAGCGTGAGTTCGAGAGTCCGCGCACCGGTATCACACACTACCGATCATGTAATAAATGGTACGAGTAACGCAATGTCCGTAAATGCAAAGGAAATTTGCATGGCTAGTCGGGGCGGTTAAAGGGCATTCGCACTGCTAGTCGGGGAGTGTTGCGTCGGTGACGTGATTACAAGCTTTAGTTGTAATGTCGGCACTGTATTAAACAGCGCCCAAGGCGCGTGCGGGATCTTGATCTGCCGACCCATGTGACCACCACACATCTAATAGACAGATACGCCGACTGTCCCACAGGTTTGCTCTTGTTGTTGTGGTCATGCAACATCTTTCAGAGGTTCTGCGGACAGAGAAATACGCCTTTCGCGTTACTGTCTTTCTTGTCGTGGTGATGGTTGATTGCCGACAAGCGATTTTATCAAATTGCCCGTTAGACCTGTTGTAAGTAATACCGTATACGTATTAGTTGCAGATAGCTACTGTAAGCTACTCTAGATATGATTAGTACATGTCTAGATCGGACATACCGATAAACTGTTTGACTCGGTACAGAGCTGTCGCTAGGCTACAGCTCTCACACTTCTGTTGTCCCGACACCACGCCTGTAGGCTGGGTTGTCGCCGTAAATGTTCCGTTTGCGGGACTGTGACTGTAACTACGTTTGCGTAAGTTATCTTCCACACTAACTGTGTTTGCATGGTTCAATAGGTTATGGGCCCCCGCCTCACGTCACTCACGCGCGACAAGCTGGTTCGGCGAGCTGCGATCGATAGCTCTCCCGCAGAAGGCAAGTTTCTATAAACACCTAGTACTTTCAGCATGTAGTCGGCGGTATCGCCAGTATAAACTGCAATTTAAAACCCGCCACCACCCCTCTTAAGTCAGCCACCCGACGGAGACAGCCAGCCACCCACACCGACGCACTCGTCGTGTGTGGACAAGGTGCAAACACGTCCAAGCTGGAGAACGGGGGGGTGCACCGTCGGGTGAATACGCATCCACAAGTTGCACGCCAGCCGTAGCTTACCTTTTATTTTTATATTCTAATAGCGAATCAGCCACCAGCGCAGCGCTCCACATGTCATGGCCTTGGCCTCGACTTGTGCCCCACACTAGGTGGAGGATACAGAGAAGGTGCTCTGAGACACCCCGGGGCTACATGCCGAGGGGTCGGCGGGCATTAGGCCGTCTCTTTGCAAACCGCTGTTAGGCACGAGTCCGGCTAGCGGTTTTTACCGCTGCCTGTTTTTTATTCCGCTCTTTCTTTTTCGCCCTCTGTCGTAATGGCGCCGAAAACCCCGCCTGTTACACCTCCTGACTCCCTTGAGCCAGGCTCTCACCAGAGCACCCTCGATCACCCCCCGGATACTCTCGCACTGCTCGTTGCGCAAGTGGCGCAGTTAACAGCTCGTCTCGACTCGCAGTCGGCCGAGGGTGCTGTTGCTCCTGCGGGTGCTAATCCGCACCCCCCTGTAGCTCAGCGCCGCCACGATGCTCACATCGAACCCGTCCGGGACGGCCACGACGGCCACACCCTCCACCGGCTTGACCATCCCTACCCTGGTTACGTACCCCCGGACGCAGAAACAGTCTTTGCTGCTGCTACTCCTACAGCTCCTGTTGGCGACCCCACAGTCGCACAACGCCGTCACGATGCGTCCCGCGAGCCCTCGCGTGCCGACGCGCACCACGACCCCTCGCATCACGCCATCCGGGTTGATCACCTCCCACCACCTTCCCCCTTCCCTCCCGCCGGATATTCCCTTCAACACCCCGGCCCTCATATCACGGAGCGCCCTCTCACCTCGTCCCCCCATACCGTGACCACCCACACTCGTACGGCCCGCCGCGTCCCATGGCCGGCCGCTCTCCCTTTCCCGGTGGCCCACCTCCTCCCTTTCATGGCCGGCACTCTCCCCCGGTCCAACATGGCGACCCCGCCACCCGTGGCCGTCGTCGCCCCACTATTGACCCGGTGGTCATCAACCGGGCGGCACACGAAGCCCCCGGCTTCGACAAGGACGCCCTCAACCGGTCCATGAAGATGTCGGTCCCCGTCATGTGCCCGACCACGGACTTTAAGCAATGGAAGAGGACCTTCCTTAATTTCCTCTCCATCAAGGCCGCATACCTCATTCCACAGCTCGCCATCCGCGACTCCGGCGTCTGGCTCGACGAACAAGCGCAACACTACGCCTACACGCCGCTTCTCCATGCAGCCAACGCGAGTAAGCGCGCTGACCAAGCGATGAAATGCGTTTCTCCAGCACGCCCGGACTGCGCCGCTGCCGCGTGGGACATTCTTTGTGAACGCCTCGACTGTCGGTCTTTTGCTCGCTCCTTGTCCCTCCTGGACAACCTGA
Source organism: Tetraselmis chui (assembly GCA_026401115.1). Taxonomy (NCBI): domain Eukaryota; kingdom Viridiplantae; phylum Chlorophyta; class Chlorodendrophyceae; order Chlorodendrales; family Chlorodendraceae; genus Tetraselmis; species Tetraselmis chui. Next base: position 9,189 of record JAPMLY010000735.1, read on the forward strand.
CGGTCAGACAGCGCCATGGTCAGTCCCTCAGTGACTATGTCCACTACATGCGCCAGACCTTTGACGACTACAACGACACATGCCAATTGGTTGATGGCCCCGTTGCCATCCACCCCCACCACCTCGGTATCCTCATGCTGCGCGGTATCTCCAGCAGCGGCCCACACGGTCAGGCGAAGCAATGCGTCATCAACGCCTTCGACACGGACTACATCATGTCGGCTGATGAAGTGATGGCCAGCATTCTCCACCTTGCGCACAACATGGACGACGACCCTGCTCCGGACACAACCGCTCCGGCCACATCACCCCCTCCCATCTCCGCGTTCGTCGCTGCGGGCCGCGGCTCGCACAACGGTCGAGGCCCACCACACCGTAACCCTCGCGGCCATCGACCCAACAAGTGTGGCGTTTGTGGCAGCCTCAACCATCTCATGTCCGCCTGCACTGCCACGGATGACGCTATCCTTAAGTGGAATCTCGCCAAGCGTAGGCTGACAGTCCAGAAGTACGGCGCCGCCGACGGCACCCCCTCTGCTCACGCTGCGCTGCTGAGCGACGTCCCTGCCGACGACGCCCCCGCCGATGACAGCGACTGCCTACCCACCCTCGAGGACTGCGCTGATGACTACGCTGACGACGATGTGAGTGTCCCATTCAGCTCTGTGGCATTCTCCTCTTCCCTCGCCCCGGGTCGTAACATGTCAAAGTTTTGGGTCGTTGATTCCGGCTGCTCGATTAACCTCACTGCGTTCCGAGATGACATCGTGAAATTCACGCCCCCCTCCGCTCCCTCTCGCGTGGGCGGTGTCGGCGTTGACGTTAAGGGCAGTGGCTAAGTGCGGATTTCTGTCAGACTTGCCTCACGCACGGATAGCCTGGCCTCTCTCACCTCTTCTATATCATGGCGCAGTGGCTCAACCGCCTTTCCCTTTCACATCCGCATTGACGCCCGCACAAGCTCATTGTTACACCACACCTCGCGCCCACTTCCATCCTCTCCAAAATCCACCGATTCCAATACATGAGCTTCACCACCTGCTTTAAATTGTCACTTCGATACCCGAATAGCACATGTTGATTAACAACACATACGAAAAACCTCCAAACCACAAAGGCAGTGAGCCCAGACCGATGAAGGCATCAACATTTTCTACAAAACACCCACAAAGCATAGTGGATATATTGGAGACCCGACTCTAGATCCGGATAGCACGAAGTATATGGCGTCGGCAAAAGGGTCCCGTGACTTCGGCCAACGGACAGCTGATATATTTTCTGAAAATGTTTTTATTCACATTTCTCTCTGAATAAAGTAACGATCTACAGAATGATGGTCGAGGCGAGATGCTCTCTTGTCGGATAGGTTCACTGAAAAAATGAGCCTCGGCATTTGGGGAGGTGCCTTTTTCAGCACCTCACTGGTTTACGTTGAGTGACACCTGCCCTGGTCTCATCAAAATGGCAGCCCTCATGTTTCGAAGGGGTGCCTTTCAGTCGGCATCATGGGCGGGGGGCTTTCTAAGTCCGCCTCTTTCTCTGCCAGTGACGCAGATGGTGAGTTAGTCTCCGCGAACGCCGAGTCTGTCGTGCTCATCGTCTCGCGTTCGTCGCAGTCCTGTTCATCGGAGATCCGAATTCCTTGAACCACCGCGCGACTCCTCCTCCTCCTCCAAACCAGGTACGCTGCCCCCGTAAATAAAGCCAAAGCCATGACTGACAACGCACAAATTACCGCCACTGCGGGCCAAAACGGGAATCCCAGCAGTGTCTCGTCGGTCTCCTTCCATGCAACGTCCAGAAGGTCGTGGAAGTACGAATCACTCACAAGTGTGTCTCGCAAACAGTCCGTCGCCATTCTGCGACTGGGCAGCTCCGGGTGCTTTGCATCGATCAGCACCACCGTATCCACTGAAAGAACAGGCTTCCCCGTAGCGTGGCGCACATCGATGATGTCCACACCATTTTCCCAGCTCAATACATTGGAAGGCTGGCTGAAGCACTCGGCCACCGCCTTCCGATAGGTGTCTTGACTTTCCTCTGGCATGTTGAAGGACTGCTCCGCCATCAACCGCCGTGCGGAATGAGGCGGGAGACTGTTAAAAGTCAAGACGATGGTGATCTCTTTGGGGACTGTCTTAGAGGGGGCAGCAGGGGGAGAGGTGTCCGATGGACTTGGTGGTGTAGGGGTGGGAGAGGTGGGAACTGACGGGCTGCATGGCCCAGGTTCCACCCCTTCACTCCCATCACCTGAGGGCGCAGAAAGGCATACACGTCACGGCGGCAAGCACGGATAACACAGTTGCATTAACTGCTCATGATCAGGTATGATAGGATATGACAGTCCGGAACAGCGTCGCACATGAATGCTGTGAGACTACAAACACTACAGTAGATGACACACCTGGATCGCCACATGGGGGTTGGCCAGTCTGCGGCGGATTGCCATCACAGTCTCCGCCATCATATTCGCACTGCTCAGTGTCACACGCCGGGTCGCACTCCCCGTTGCCAATCCACTTTGGGACACACCCTGGCGCACATGCTGGCGGCGTGATTGTTGAGACGGCGATCGGGACGGGAGTCGTGTTACTGATGTATGTGGTGAGCGGTGAGGACGGAGTGGGCGAGGGGTCAGGTGGTGAGGGTATCGTCCCACCAGACGGAGGACTGGCCTGGGCTTCAGTGGTAACCGGAGGGGCAGCTGGCGCTGGTGGCGTGGTGAAGGGAGCGCTTGGTGACTGGCCTGTCGCAGCAGTTGGGCTGCTCGCGGTGGTGGTGGGGGAGGCTGTGGGCGCTTGGGTATACGTAGGTAGGGGTGGTGGGGGAGTGGGGCGGGCTGTGGAGGGAGGGGGCGGTGGCGATGGGGCCTCCAACTGCGGAGGAGTGCTGTATGGTAGCGGATCAGTTACTGACCCGGGGCTAGGTGATGTGAGTGGGGTGGACGAGGGCTCGGGCGGTGAGAAGGTTGACGGTGGACCCGGCTGGGTTGTAATTGTAGTGACCGGGGGCGTCAAGGAGGGGGTTTGGGCTGGGGAGGTCGTGGGGGTGGTTGACTGGGTAGTGGGTGAGGGCGCAGGTGTCGGGGGTGCTGGCGTATTGGGGGGAGGGGTGGCGGGAGTGGTGGTGGGGGGTGTAGTGGAGGTGGGGGTAGGTGGTGGCGGGGGGCTGGGGTGAGAGGGAGTTGGAGCTGTAGTTGGGACGGGTGAGGTAACGGTGGAACTCGGCGGAGGGGGGGGCGTGACGATGCTCGGGGGATGGGGCGAGGGGGGCAGCTCCACCACCACGGTGCCACTTAGGACAGGCGTGTCGTACAATTCCTTGAAGGGCTCAGAGAACATGGTACCCGTCGATGTGGACACCACCTCAGAGAGCGAGGTGGGTCCGATGGCGGCCTCGGGGGCACTTTGGTCGGGGTAGGTCACAGAGGTGGAGACAACCACACTTCCAGCAGTGATGAAGTTGATCGTGATGTTGCAGTTGGTGCAGTTGAGAAAGAGTTGCAGCTCCAGAATGTAAATCACTCGAAAGTTTTCGTCGAAGTCGGGATCGTCAAACTGGGACATGTCCACGTTTATAATGAGCTCGAAGTGGACGCTGGGGCCTGGCAGTGGGGGGACGACAGTAGTGGGCGCCAGGGTGGAGTTCTCGGAGGTTGGCGTTGACGTAGAGGGCTGCATGGAAGTAGTAGAAGGAGTGGGAGAGGTAGTCGTTTGGGGAGTCGTTGGGGTGGGTACATTTGCGGGAGGAACGGCGGCGGTGGTTGTGGTGGGGGAAGCAGTGGTGGAGGGTGCGGCCGGTGGTGGGGTGCTGGGTGTGTTTGTGACAGCCGGAGTTGGAACAGGCGGCATGACGGTCGGAGTGGGCGAGGATGGCATCTCTATCTCCACTGTTCCAGTTAGGACAGGCGTGTCGTATATGTCTTTGAATGTATCGGAGAATATGGTGCCCGTTGTTGAGGTCACGGCCTCAGAGAGGGAGGCGGGTCCGACGGCGGCAACGGAGCCGCCTTGCTCAGGGTAGACGACCGAGGTTGAGACCAACACGCTGCCGGCAATGATGAAGTTGATCGTGACGTTGCAGTTGCGGCAGTTGATGAAGAGTTCCAGATTCAGAATGTATATCGCCCGAAAGTTGGCATCAAAGGTGGGATCGTCAAACTGGGAGATGTCCGCATTCACTACCAGTTGGAAGTGGACGCTGGGGCCTGACGGTAGTGTGAAAGGAGTTTCGGAGGGGACATTCGGTGTGATAATTGGGCTCGTGGAAATTGGTGTTGGAGTGGGAGTGGGGGCGGTTGTAGTCAGCGCGGGTATGGTAGTGGGTGCATTGGCTGGGGGAGTGGCGGTGGTGGTTGAGGGGGGTGAAGTGGGGGTAGGCGGTGGAGGGGAAGTGCTGGGGTTGCTTGTCATGGCCGGGGTGGGGACGGGCGAGGTCACAGTGGGAGTGGCAGGTGGGGTTGTCACAGTAGGAGTGGGGGAAGGCGAGGGAGACAGCTCCACCTCCACTGTGCCAGTCAGGACAGGCGTGTCGAACAAGTCCTTGAAGGTCTCAGAGAACAGGGTGCCTGTCGCTGTGGTCAGTACCTCGGCGAGGGAGGTGGGACCCACGGCGCCGTCAGGGACGCCCTCGATGGGGTAGATGACCGAGGTCGACACCACCACGCTGCCGGCAGTGATGGAGTTGATTGTGACATTGCAGTCAGTGCAGTTGATAAAGAGTTGCAGCTCCAGAACGTACGTCGCCCGGAAGTAGGCGCTGAATATGGGATCGTCAAACTGAGAGATGTCCAGATTGAGCAGAAGACCAAAGTGGACGCGAGGGTAAGGCGCTAGCGGCTCAGCCGGTGTGTTGGGTGCGGGACTTGGCAATGGAGATGCGCCCTGCTGGACGAGGCCGTATAACGCAACTTCTCCATCGTTAATGTGGTCCTTCATGTCGAGGCCATACAAGTCGTGTGGCACATTCGAATTATGATCTGGCTCAACAGGAGGCTTTCCGTCCATCAGACCATACAAGGTTCCGCCCATCAGAGGATCCATGGGGACTGTGGTCACAGGCGGCTCCTCATCTAAGGCGTCGTCCTCGGGAAAGGAGAGCGGAGTATCAACACCATAGAAGTGAGGAGTATCGTCCACCGTAGCTGAGGGTCGCCCTAGCATGCCCAAGCCATAGAAAACGTGGAGGGTATCGGGTTGGGAGACGGGATTAGGAATGTCATTGGGGGGTGGCATTGGGAGCGAAGAATTGTCGTCTGTATGGAATTGCGTGTCAATGCCGTAGAAGGATGTGGGCGTGCGAGGATAGTCAGCTGATTGGCTCTCATCCGCGGCGAATTCGGTGGGCAGGCCATAAAATGGAGTGAAGGGGCCAGTCGAAGGAGGAGGAGCGACATACGGGCTGTGCTCCCAGGGCAACTCAGTGTCGAGGCCGTAGTAGAGGGAGGCGGCAAGATTCGAGAGACTTTGCTCTTCGCCGAGGCCGTAGAAGGAGGCGGGGTCGACGTCCACGGTTGCTGGGCTCTCTTCCAGTGGAGCCTGGGCGTTGAGGCCGTAAAGGCTGAGGGCCGGCACATGCGGCATGCTCGGTGCCGGAACAGGGGATGGGGTTTCCACATACTGTGGATGCAGGAAGACCGTGAAGCTGCGCAGTACATCAACATACAGCGGGGTCAGATGAAGCGGCGAACAACAAACAGCTTGGCGATTAACGCAGATGAAACGGCATTCCGACACTGAGCAGAATAAGATGAACTGCACGCATGGAAATAAACCAGATTGGAGTTACAGCAGCAGTCTGGCAGCTTCGTCTGGCCGAAAAGCGTCTCATAAAATATGGAACCGCGAGGGGCAACTTACTTGTAGCTTGCGGGTGCAGATCCCTCGAGGTAGTTGCGCAACAAGTTTCTGTCGTTGGACAGTTCAGGACGCAAGATTGACAAGCGTTAGACTTGCTCAAACAACAGCATCGATATGACGGGATTGGCAGCATGCCATCAAGATGGTTTCTGGGCAGTTGGTACTAGTGGGCTTGGACATGTTGGATACGGGCATGGGATTCAAAACATAATATATGCTTGACTCCAACCCACTCTACCCCGATTAGTGACAACGACACTCACATGCCATAGGTCAGCCCAGAAAGAGCGCTCCACTGCTCCGGTAGCCTCCCGGTCAATCGATTGTCTGGCAGAAGCCTGGGAACCAAAAGCATTTTACCAGCAGCACCACGTCATCAAATCGCTTTCGAGCTACTTCACAGAGCTTGATGCAGCGGAGTGAACTATTGCACGCAAGTGATCACACTACTTCAGCCTGCGAAGTAAAGGGCGCGACGGTTGGGTGCTCACATCATCGAAAGCTCTGTCAGAGAACTCCACTGCTCCGGCAGGCTCCCGGAAAGCTCGTTAGCTTGGGCGTAGCTACGCCGCGAAGAACATGAAACGAAAATAAATGCGTTGTATTGAGTCTCAATCCAGAGGCAACACACAGATTCGCAGCCAAACTGCACAATCTACCAGATATAAATGCCCTAAAATGATAACCGCTTACATTCGCCCAATCCGAGTCAGAGCACTCCACTGCGCCGGCAGACTACCACTCAGCTCGTTGTATGACACGTCCCTAAAATCACAACCGGTTTCGCCAGATCAGATCGCCAAGCACTCGAAATCCAACATCTATTGTGCCTATAACGTCACTCATGACAACCGAGCTGCTTACAGGTATTCCAGCTCAGTGAGGGCGCTCCACTGCTCCGGCAGGCTCCCTGACACCTGACTGCCGCCCAGTCTCCTGAAAAACGCACTTTGCTATGAGCCCAATGAACGCACTCCAACCATCACTCATTTTGACAGCACTCCAACCCATGCGTCAACCGCCACCCTTTGAAAATGAACGTCACCGCCTATGCATCACTTACAGTTCTTTTACCCCGGTGAGGGCGCTCCACTGCTCCGGCAAGCTCCCTGTCAGCTGATTGCCACTCAGATACCTGTCATGGTTGGTACCCTTGATAAGTCAGACGGCCGCCACTATTCAAGTTACACAGTGGATGTTGTAGCGGCTTCACACAGTGCGGCTGAGCCCCCCCTAAACCGCTGTTCACCCAATGCGGCCACTCACATGTAGTTGAGCCCGGTAAGGGCGCTCAATTGCTCCGGCAACCTCCCACTCATACCAGCATAGTCCAGCCACCTACGAGAAGTGCCAGCAACAGCCACTCAAGTCAATGTTAACTTCTTCTTACCAATCCCTCCTTCGCTTTCTGAACAAGGCAGCCGGCTTAGCCATGGATGAGCAAGTCCTGATATAAGGTCGTTGATTCGATTTTGCAAGCTAAGCATGACCATGCAATTGACACGAATTAATTCATTGGCATTGCAGGGCCAACACTCACAGCTCTGACACACGGCCTTCGCCGTCGCAAACCAGCCGGCGCCACTCGTTACACATGGAATTGCCCGCCTTCCAAGACGTCAGGGCTCCGGTATCACTCCAAGACTGCGTATCGCCCATCACCAAGTCCAACAGCAGTTGCTTGTCTGCACAAGCAATACGGTGTCAACCACAAACGAGTCCACGCTCAGAATGGGATTCAAAGACGCACGAAAAGCCAGCGAGGTAGGACGTCTAGACGAGTCTACCGTGCGGCCTCAACAAACCTATCGGTTGTGTAAACTCCAGTGTCGCGCGACATTCAGATATAACTATCCGTCAATAAAATATGAAAATTGGGCATGTCTCCTGTGATATGATGAATACGAGGATACGGGAACGTTTAACAGTGAATCGGCCATCACGTGACATACGAGTGGATGGGGGGATGAGTACGTCCTCATCGGCGAAAGCGCACCATTTTCAGCAGGGGTGGGAAGCCGCCGCTGGGGAAGAAATGTCACTGTGTGCCTGCAACAGGAGTTTAATATGTATGATGCAACTGAGTGCCAACAATAAAACAGCAGCTCACAAGACAGGCAATAGCAAAACGAGATATTGCTAAGGCAATGCTGGGTTGCTAGTAGCAAATAACAAGATGGAGTCAAAGCACTTCGGTGAGAAAATGGGTGCAAAACTCAGTACACTTACCGATAGTTTGATGACACATAGTCTTCCAGGTAATTGAGGGAAACATTCCTGTGACAGAGGAATAACACCGGACGAGTTTGCATCGAATCAGACAAACGAAAACTGTGGCTGCAATTACATATCACATACGGTAGATTAAGTGCCCAAAGCAGGACAAACAGCTCAAATTTGCCGCTGCAGCACAAATGGTAGCGCTGCAACACAACATAACTCCATCGATATGCCGGTAAATAGGGCTCACATGGTCGCCATTCGCGTCAACGCGCTCCACTGCCCTGGGAGGCTGCCCGTCAGCTCATTTTGTTGTAGCTTCCTGCGGTGCGCCACCATCCTTACTCCTGTCAGTGCTGGGTAGGTATACTAAATCCTTCTCCCGCAGGCGCATTTCATCATCAGACTCAACGCTACATCTGTTACAGCAAAGCTCCTCGAAGCCACGGTTACTCACATTGTATGCATCCTCCGAAGCGTGCTCCACTGCTCCGGTAAGCTGCCTGTCAGCTGATTACTGCCTAATTGACTGACGCCGCAAAGCAACCACCAGTCAGTGGAACAGAAGCACATTTACAAGCTACAGCACCGCCGCCGAGTGCCTTTAAATGTGTCTCAATGTAACAATAATACAGTCAAACACGACCCGTCTATGATATCGTCACTCACATCCTCCACAGCCCAGTGAGGGCGCTCCACTGCTCCGGCAAGCTCCCCGTCAGCTGATTGTCATAAATTTCCCTATCACCATTGACAGCCACAATTCAGTAGAACAGCCCCGCAACCCACAACTCGACAACAGCGGCTTAGGGCCTTGAGCCATGGTTCCCAGGCAGCACCTACTCAGCCGCATTGGAAGCCACTCCACCCCCCCGCCTACCAGATATCATCACTTACATGTAACCCAGCCCAGTGATGGCGCTCCAGTGCTCCGGCAAGCTCCCCGTCAGCTGGTTGGCATACAAGAATCTGATGCCATATGCACACAGGATTTATCAGTGCAGCAGCGCTTGACCCCAAAAGTCGACGGTAGTATTTATATGGAACCGCCCCGTCGACTGGGGTCCACTCCAACCCACTGCTTACTGAGTAACATCACTTACATCATACTCAGCTTAGTGATGGCGCTCCACTGCTCCGGCAAGCTCCCCGTCAGCTCATTGGCATACAAGTTTCTAACGCCAATGGCAGACACAATTCAGACCAGCGCCACCTGGCCCGCTAAATCCATGGCAGTCAAACCATTTCCATTCTTGGTTACAACAATTAAGGGCCAGCCCAGTCAGCCATATTGGAAGCCTCGCCAATCAACTCCCTGCTAAAGCCTGTCACTCACATCCAGTTCAGCCTCGCGAGGACGCTCCACTGCTCCGGCAAGTTCCCCGTCAGCTGATTGTCAGAAATGAGCCTATTACCATTGACAGCCACCAGGCAGTAGATCACCTCTTTGCGCAATAGACCATGCCAGTCCGAGTAGACCTAGCAATGGTTCTCAAAAGCTACCGCCCAGTCAGACGAATCGGAAGTCACACTCATTCCTTGTCTGCTAAAGCCTTTCACTCACATATCATTCAGCCCCGTGAGGGCGCTCCACTGCTCCGGCAAGCTCCCCGTCAGCTGATTGTCGCTTAAATGCCTAACGCCATTGGCAGACCCCACTCAGTTATGGAGTTCCTTGCCCCATAAGGAAAGAGCAGATTGACAACCTCCAGTCAAGGTTTCGGGAAGGATCCGCCCACTCAGCCAAATCGAAAGCCAATCCAACCCACTGCCAATCAAACATCATCACTCACATCTTACATAGCCCAGTGAGGGCGCTCCACTGCTCCGGCAAGCTCCCCGTCAGCTGATTGCCATTCATAATCCTGTCGCCGTTCGAAGCGAGCAATCAGTAGAATAGCCCCCCCGCCCCTCAACTCGACAACAATATCTGAGGGCCTTCACTCAGTATCCCAAGGCACCGCCTGCTCAGCCAAACTGGAGTCCACTCTGACCACCTGCCTATAGAATATAATCACTCACATGTTATTCAACCCAGTGAGGGCGCTCCACTGCTCCGGCAAGTTCCCCGTCAGCTGATTGTCACTTAAATACCTGACGCCGTCAACAGCCCCAATCTACTAAGTACATCGAAATCTGGCCCATAAATTGATGGCAATCCGACAACCTCCATTCACGGTTACTTTAAGGTCCCACACAGTCAGCCGAACTGGAATTCACTGCGACTCACTGCAAACTAAATAACATCACTCACATATCACCCAGCCCAGTGAGGACGCTCCACTGCTCCGGCAAGCTCCCCGTCAGCTGATTGTTGCCGAGGGACCTAACGCCACGGGCAGCGACACTTCAGTGCAACGGGAACATCTTTCAACTTTAGTGAAGTCTGACTGGGCCATCAGCAATGGTTCAGAGTTATCGGTCGCATTAGATGCCACTTTGATCCACTGCCTGCGAATCACCACCACTCACATCATATCCAGCCCGGCAAGGGCGCTCCACTTCTCAGGCAAGGTCCCCGTCAGCTGATTGTAGTATAGGTACCTAATATCAAGAGCAGCCTCTGGTCAGTGGAAAACTTCAGCGCCATCATGTATTGTTTTCATTCACGGAGCTAAGGTGTTGAGCAAGTACCACTTAAGTGCTAGTACTCACATCCTCTCCAGCCCAGTGAGAGCGCTCCACTCCCCCGGTAAGCTCCCCGTCAGATGATTGGCACCAAGATTCCTAACGCCATTGGCAACCGCCATTCAGTACAACCGACCAAAAAAATCAGAACTTGCGAGTAGACTGTTGAGTGCCTTCAGTCACAGCTCCAAGTCGGCCATGCTCAACGCCACCCCAACCCAGTGTCTACGAAATTCTGTCACGCACATTTGCCTCAGCCCAGTGAGGGCGCTCCAGTGCTCCGGTAGGCTGCCGTTCAGGTGAGAAAAACTCAAGTCCCTGATAAAATAAGCAACGTCCTTTCAGTCAACCGTCCCACACACGCTAATGCGACGGATCTCTCGTGAATCTCATTGGCAGAGGCTTTTAGTATCGCACAACCGGGATGTACTATGAGACTACCAGGCACTCACATCCAAGTTAGCCCAGTGAGGACGCTCCACTGTTTTGGCAAGCTCCCCGTCAGCTGATAGGACTTGACGCTCCTGATGCAATTACAATCTGACTGTCAATACTGCAGCCCCGCGCTACAGCTCGACATCAGTCCCTGAGTGCCTTCATCCACGGTTCGAAGGTTTCACCCACTCCAATCCAAACTGGAAGCCTCTCCGACTCGCTGTCCATTTAACATACACTACACATCATTTAGCCTTTCTATGGCGTCGCTTACAGTTTGTCCAATCCAGCAAGACCACTCAACCGCTCCGGCAAGCTCCCTGTCACATAACTCCAACCGAGCGACCTACGAACAGGCCACCCCACAGCCATGCTCGTCAAACAGTATCCGCATCCAGAGAGCATGCCTCGGAATAGCTGACTGCAGATTCCCAATTAAGCGCTCAGCATTGACATGCCAGGTTGATCGGGATCAGCAAGACCGTCTTTACTGAACTCAACAGCGCTGCAGTCTCATCGGTCGCCATGCATTCACACAGTAGTAACTGGCAGTGTCACCACTCACATCTCCGACACGCGTCCCGCACTGTCGCAGGAAATGCCGCCCCAATCGCCACACATCGAACCATTCGCCGTCCAAGTAGCCAAGGCCCCGCCGTTGTAATACCAGCTCCGAGTCCCACCCGACACCAAGCTCAACAGCAGCTGCTTGTCTGCGTTCATCAACCAAGTGTGCCCCGTGAGACGACTCGTGTCAGCTGCCATCCCTAGCCACAGATAATCCTGGACGAGGCATCTCGCTACACGGATAGTTCTGCTCCCAATGACTAAGTTGTTGTGAAATTCAACAGCAAGTTAGGACAAGTTATTTCAAAACTGCGTACGTTCCATACTTAAGGACAGCCATTGTGCGAAAACATCGTGAAAACAAAAAGCGCCCAGGTTCAACGAGATATTTCCTGTAAGGGATAGGCCAACATGTGTGGCGTCATTTGAGGAGGCTAATGTGGCTGCGAGACAGCGAAGAATATGTATGAGAAGCTCACCGAACTCGCCGTCGGTTGGCGGCTCTGGCGTTGCTGTTGGCATGGAGGTTTCTGGGTCTGGAGTATGGGTGGAGGTTGGTGGCTCCGGGGTCTCGGTTGGGGTCGCGGTTGGGGTAGGCATGGTTGTTACAGTTTCCAGGGTGAGGGTCGGGGTGGAAGTGGGGAGCTGCCGTTGGGGAGAAAACTCCACATTGAACCTGCACACGGATGGCGACTGCATGCATGAAAGTTGCTCTGCGAGGAAGCTTTTTAGGGCTGACCTGAAAAAAGCGATTGTAACGAGCTGGCGTGTGCTATGGAGGAGACGGCAAATTAGAGCATGCGTACAGAATGGGATAGGTATGACTGGACGCATAGGACTAAGGCGTCGAAAGAGGTAGCGCACCCATAGCTGGACGGAACCGGATCTTGGAGATAATTCAGCTCGACATATCTGAGAAGATCAACAGCACAGCCCACATTGAATCAAAAAGACGATAGGCTTGGTTTGCATCAAATATGTATAAAATACAGTACTCGAATGACGAGGCATTGATTGCAGAATATTTGCCTGGATGACATTCTCACCCCCCTCAATACAGGTTAGAAGGCAACTCACAGAGTTAAATCATTTGAGAGTGCACTCCACTCCTCAGGCATACTGCCCGTCAGTTCATTTTCATCCACCCGCCTGCACAAAGCACCCATCACTCACAAGTCGGTGGAGCTAAGACGTGATAAAGACTTTCCACGCAAGCACTGAAGTCAGACTCTAGACTTCTGACGGGGAGCGTCTCCTGAAATCTCACATATAACCCAATTTAGAGAGGGCGCTCCACTGCTCCGGCAAGCTCCCCGTCAGCTTATTAATACTCAGCTCCCTAATTCCAATACCAAACATCACTTAGTGGCGCAGGCCCACACACCATACCAAGAATATAGTCTCCCATAAGCATTGGTTCTCTTACGCCCTGGCAACAAAAGTGGGTTCTATTCTGATAGCTATCACTTAAAAACAAAAATATCACTTGAACAACTGAAGCTGTCACTTACACTCCATGAAGCCCACTCAGGGCGCTCCACTGCCCCGGCAAGCTACCCGTCAGCTGATTTTGATGCACAAGACTGACGAAAGCATCGGCAGCCGCCAATCAGCATAACAAAAACACAACAAACATTGCACGTACTTCTTCACGCCATTCACATTGTATTGTCCATTCACACACGCAGCATGACACTGCCCAGTGTGAACGCACAACGAGCCAAGCCCAGACAGGGCGCTCCACTCCTCCGGCAAGCTCCCTGTCAGTTTGTTTGCAACCAGATCGCTGACGACATGGCAATGCGCATCCACACATCAGAAAAAAATGCTAAATATCGCTACGCACCACGACTCGCTTGCACCCTCTAGATCTCGATAGTTATACACAAGTATCATACAGTCTACATCTGGCACTTAAACAGTACACTCACAATACATCCAGCCCACTGAGGGCGCTCCATTGCTTCGGCAAGGTCCCGGATATCCAGTTCCCCCACAAGCTCCTTTTGGAGAAAACCACGGCAAGACATACATTGTATCAGAACCGCTCACCACAACTCGGGCGAACGGCTTCAATCACATTTTGAGACAGTTACTCCACTTGCAGTCCCCATGTGGTTTGCACTTCCTGGGACTGAATAAACATCCAGCACGTTTTTTGCACTTAGCGTCGCTTACAGTACTGACAGTCCAGCAAGGGCGCTCCATTGCTTCGGCAAGGTCCCGGACATCCAGTTCCCCCACAAGTTCCTTTTCGAAGAACGATGGCAAGACATTGTATCAGAACCTCTCACTACAACTCGGGCGCAGCGTATGAACGGCTAAAATCACATTTTGAGACTGCTACTCCACTTGTAGTCCCCATGTGGCTTCCACTCCCTGGGACTGAATAAACATCCACGTTTTGGCACATGGGGTCGCTTACAGTACTGACAGTCCAGCAAGGGCACTCCATTGCTCCGGCAAGGTCCCAATTATCTTGTTGTTAGTAAGATCCCTGACGTCAAACGCATCGACCATTCAGCTCCAAACTCCCACACACCATAGGTCACTTGCATTCTCCGGGTCGTTTCGGAAGTGCGTCAGGCAACCTTGACCCCTATCAGAATTCCTGTGAACTTACAACGAACTCAGTCCAGTGAGGACGCTCCACTGCTCCGGCAAGCTCCCCGTCATCAGCTGAGCAGACAGGCGCCTTCCAGGATCGATAAGAACAAGTCAGTCCTTCAGAACCGATCACCACTGTTCTGGCGAAGAGTACAAATGGCCTCAGTAATAGCAACTGGGAAAGTCAGAAAGTGAGAGAGTCAATCATGTGTAGGCCCCACGCGATTTGCATTCTGCGGTGTCACTTACAGTGATGAGAGCCCAGCAAGGGCGCTCCATTGCTTCGGCAAGGTCCCAATTATCTTGTTATTAGTAAGATCCCTGACGTCAAACGCATCGACCATTCAGCTCCAAACTCCCACACACCATAGGTCACTTGCATTCTCCGGGTCGTTTCGGAAGTGCGTCAGGCAACCTTGACCCCTATCAGAATTCCTGTGAACTTACAACGAACTCAGCCCAGTGAGGACGCTCCACTGCTCCGGCAAGCTCCCCGTCAGCTGAGCAGACAGGCGCCTTCCAGGATCGATAAGAACAAGTCAGTCCTTCAGAACCGATCACCACTGTTCTGGCGAAGAGTACAAATGGCCTCAGTAATAGCAACTGGGAAAGTCAGAAAGTGAGAGAGTCAATCATGTGTAGGCCCCACGCGATTTGCATTCTGCGGTGTCACTTACAGTGATGAGAGCCCAGCAAGGGCGCTCCATTGCTTCGGCAAGGTCCCATTTAGCTTGTTGTGAATAAGATCCCTGACGTCAAAAGCATCGACCATTCAGTTCAAAATTTTCCACACATCAGCATAGCTCACTTGTATCCTCTGGGTCGTTTCGGAAATGCGCAAGGCAACATTGACCCCTATCAGAGTTCCTGTGAACTTACAACGAACTCAGCCCAGTGAGGACGCTCCACTGCTCCGGCAAGCTCCCCGTCAGCTGACCAGACAGGCGCCTTCCAGGATCGATAGGAACAAGTCAGTCCTTCAGAACCGATCACCACTGCTCTGGCGAAGAGTATAAATGGCCTCAGTAATAGCAATAAGGAAAGTGAGAAAGTGAGAAAGTCAATCATGTATAGGCCCCAAGCGATTTGCATTCTGCGGTGTCGCTTACAGTGATGAGAGCCCAGAAAGGGCGCTCAACTGCCCTGGCAAGCTACCTTCCACAGACCGCGCTCCCACCTCTCTACAAAACAGGCATAACACAACCAGTGTGATTAGAGGTCGCACTATCGACGGCTTTGGAGCATCACAAGCTATAATGACGCCCCATGATCGATCGGAAAAAATGGACAAGCTGATTGCTGTTCATATTGTCAGGTATGTACATGAAAGTTTTTACTTAGGTCAGCGTCGTCGCTGGAATTCAATTATTGTGCATTTGCACGATGAGCGGCAGTGTTACCACTCACATTTCCGACACACGTCCCGCATTATCGCAGGAAACGCCGGCCCAGTCGCCACACATGGAACTGTTCGCCGCCCAAGTCGTCAAGGCCCCGTCGTCAAAATACCAGCTTTGAGTCTCACCCGACACCAAGCTCAACAGCAGCTGCTTGTCTGTGCAAAAAGTACCAAAAATCCCCGTGAGCTGTATAGTAAGAGCATGCGCATCAACTTCAGATGCGATCGCATCACGGCGTCTTCAATCCTCTCCGTGGAAATCATATCCGAAAATCTCTGTCGATCGCTATGAGACTAGAGTGAAACATCAGAACTTGAGGGTCAACATTTTGTTAAAGGAGGTGGACCTTGGTTACGAGAGCAATGCGTAAGCTTGGTAGCAAAAGCGGTGCATGTGCAGAGCCTACTCTGTGCCATCACTAGGAAAGGGGAGTCTGTGTAGTCCCCGGATCAAGGGAGGCAAGGCAAGATGGATGAGGATTGAGGAAGGCACCGCGTGGAGGCACTCACCGGCTTCATCACCGGATGGTGGCTCTGGGGTGGCTGTTGTGGTGAAGATTGGTGATTCTGGGGTGGCTGTTGAGATAATTGGGGTTGGGGTTGGTGTCTCTAGGGTGGGAGTATCGGTTGGGGTAGGGAGCTGCTGCTGGAGAGAATAGCGCACACTCGACCTGCGCAGGGACATGCAGCCCATGTAAGAATGATCTTCTTCCGTCGCTCCCAAACGAGGGCACCAGACACAACAATACTAGTACTGAGCTGGAGTGTGCAGGAGGAAAACTGCGGCATGCATGCAAAGGAGGTGACAATGCCGGGACTCAAGACCGGTTAGCAGGCAGGAGGCAGCGCACCCATAACTTGACGGCACCGAGTCTTGGAGATTATTGAAGGAAACATTCCTGATATTGATAATTAAGCCAGATTACAGTGCCAGGTCAGAAACGGTGCGGTAAGAATTAGGGGTTACATTATCGAGTTAGTCAACACGCTCATCAAATTCACCTCAGTATGCCCAAGAACAAAGCTCGCTTACATGTTCGACACCGCGAAAATGGCGCTCCACTGCTCAGGAAGGCTGCCAGTCAGCTGATTGTCTTGTAACAGACTGACAAACCCAGCCACAGATGGTATGGCAGTTAGTTAGGCAGGAGCGTAGTATATTCATACAGCACCCGAGGTAGCGCTAGCACAATATGCCTGTCACCACAATCGCTCACATTGCTTTCAGCCCAGTCAGGGCGCTCCACTGCACTGGCAAACTGCCGGACAGCTGATTGTCGTGTAGGTGCCTGTCGCAATTAGCACCCGATAATCAGAGCAGGACACACGCACGAGCACGTTCGCTAGTATATACCCACCCACGCACACACACACACACACACACACACACACACACACACACACACACACACACACACACACACACTCACACACACTCACACACACACTCACACACTCCCACATCACATTGGAAATTCCACAGCAACGGTTACGCGCAGCCCTCCATCAGCCTTGGAATTTAAAGTACTTCTATATTCTTTATTAGGTTACGCACATCCATGTTGCCTCAGTCAGAGCACTCCACTGCTCTGGCAAGCTCCCATTCACTTGATTATCGTTCAGATACCTAACGGCAAGCGTTGGCAGTAGTCAGTACGACAGTCACCAGCGCAGCCAGAAAACGCTTTCCATTTAACCCTCAGTTCGCCAGACAGAGTGCACTACAGTACAGCGCGAAAAGTAGTGGTGTTACTCACATGCCCCACAGTATTGCGAATTCACTCCACTGCTCCGGCAAGCTCCCTGTCAGCTGATTTCCATTGAGATCTCTGTCGTTGTAAGCAGATGCTACTACTCAGAAAAAAAGTTACGGTGCCTATCACGGTAATCCTGCCGGGCGCATCCAGCACCCGAGCGAGATGGCACTCCGACAGACTGGCTAACCACTGTAACGACTTACAAAGTGTTCAGCCCAGACAGAGCACTCCACTGCTCCGGCAAACTCCCCGTCAGCTGATTTCCCCAGAGTGACCTGATCCGTTGGCAACCACCTCTCAATACATCACATACTTCCCAAACAATCTGCAGACCCCCCGAAAACTGCTCAGTAAGCCGACAACCCAACTATCGAGCAAAACGCCAAAGCATCACAAGGTCAGCAACTTATTCTCACGCACATTGTCCATAGCTCAGTGAGAGTGCTCCACTGCGGCGGCAAGCTCCCGGTCACCCAATTGTCACTCACATACCTGACAACATTGTCAACCGCCACTCAGCGCCTCATAAGCAAAATGCAGCACTTGTGTCTGCTATGGCATGTCTTCATCCCAACCGCCACATCAGCCACACTAGATACCACTTGAGGACCCAATGAGCACTCCAAACGAGCTCTTACATCTGTCTCATCCCTGTGAGTGAGCTCCACTGCTCTGGCAAGCCCCCTGCAAGCTGATTGCCGCTCAGCGACCTGACGATGTCGGCAGCCACCGCTCAGCACAGCACACTCGCCCCACCCACAACACGCATGCAGCACCAGAAAAGTGACACCACTCACACCACGATGATAAGCGGAACACAATCATTGCGAGCAGTATGACAACTCAGTGCGCCACTCACATTGTGCTCAGCGTAGTGAGAGTGCTCCACTGCTCCGGAATATTGCTTGACAGCTGATTGTCGTGCAAGTACCTAAATCATTGGAAGCAGTTGCCACTCAAGAACACATGCATCCCAACCAAACCTCGGATACAGCGGGAAAATTTCCGGGTATCGACTCAATTTATCGCCCACTCAACCACACTGTATGCAAATGTGGCCCATTAGTGTGCTCAAGAACAGACACTCACATGGCCCACAGCGCAGTAAGGTTGCTCCATCGCTCTGGTAAGCTCCCTGATAGCTGATTGTCACTCAGAGACCTGATACAACGTGCAGGCGCCAGCCAGTGCAACAAGCTCAAGGGTCATAGCACGCTTGAAACGGATCATAGCACGCTTGAAACCATCGACCACTTCAACAGTGGCTCAAGGCAAAGCGCACACATCGAGGTTGCCTGCCACTCTGAGGCACAGTTTACTCTAGCCTAGCACTTACATCCATTTCAGCAGTGTGAGAGTGCTCCACTGCTCTGGCAGGCTCCCATTGAGCTGATTGTCATTCAGGTACCTGACACAATTGACAGCCAAAATATCAGTGCGATATATTCGCCGTGAACCCCTCCTTGAATGCGGCGTCAGGGTTATTATTTAGCCAATTCCCAAAACACAGTCAAGCCCGCTAAACCAAATAAATGCAACTCTAGCATAATTCTACTTTTTTCGCTTTACTCACATAGACCTCATCCCTGTGAGAGCGCTCCACTGCTCTGGCAAGCTCCCCGTCAGCAGATTGCCCTCCAGGTACCTGACGCGATTCACAGTCGAAAGTGAGTACTCAGTAGACAGCCGCAAGTAAATACAGTAATGGAATTCCTCTTAGCCCGTTCAATACCCAATAGCCCTTTGCCAAACTGAAGGCCACTCTGTCCCTCTGCACTGTGAATACTTCACTCACATTACGCTCAGCCCAGTGAATGCGCTCCACTGCTCCGGTAAACTCCCTGTGAGCTGATTGCCATCCAAATACCTGACGAGCCATTTTGCATTGGGAGCCCACTCAGTGCGACATGTCCACAAGTCAACAACCGTTCGCGGGGCGATACCGCGGCAGTGGCCCGGTTTAGTGTTGCACCATCCGCATGTGCATGAAGCTGCACTTAGCTCGAGCAACATTCAGAACTGATACAACCACTCACACTTTCGTTAGCCCAGTGAGGGCGCTCCACTGCTCAGGCAAGCTCCCAGTCAACCCACAATTACCAAGACCCCTGCAGACGAGGCAAGCGGCAATGATTTTGGAAAACTAGGACGAAGCGCCGTCACTGCCTGCACGCCGCCGTCCGCTCTTGAAATGGCTGAGACAAAACGTTCGATTGAGTCCCATACAAAATTACCAGGATACCAGGTGACGAGTTGGTGAGGTGGTCTATACGGCGCAACACTTCAGGATAACAGCCACGCTTACACACGTTCACTGGGGAGAGGGGGGGGCGAGGGTAGTGATCGCTCACAGCTCAGAGACGTGTCCATCACTGTCGCAAGAAACGCCGTCCCACTCAGCACACATCGAGCTGTTTGCCGTCCAAGTTGCCAGGGCTGCGCTAGCATTCCGGGACTGCGCATACTCCGTCGTCGAGTCCAAAAGCAACTGCTTCTCTGCGGTTCAAAATCAGATTCGCGCTTTCAGACGTATGTAGCCAAACTCGATATCCTATCCTACTACATTAATTTGCTAAAATCTGTGTGCGCGCGCGCGCGTGTGTGTGTATGTGTGTGTGTGTGTGTGTGTTTATGTGTGTGCGTGTGTGTATTTGTGAATGAGTGCGTCTGTCCGTCTGTCGGTGTGTCCCCTTACCATCTGCTCGATTGGATTCGGTACTACAAATGCGATATCTTTTATTTGGAAAAAGGGTCGACTTGATGTACGGCGCACTTATTGGGATTGGGATTTGGATACGTCTCTGACTACTGCGCATCGCCACGATGGGCACATGAGCAATGTTTTTTTGATTACAAAAACAGAGTGAGATACACAGTGTGTGCGTGCTTAATTACAAAAAAATTAATGAGAGAGAAGTGTGTGTGCGTGTGTGTGTGTGTGATGTGTGTGTGTGTATGTATGTATGTGTGTGTGTGTGTGCGTGTGTGTGTGTGCGTGTGTGTGTGTGTTTGTGTGTGTGTGTGTGTGTGCGTGTGTGTGTGTGTGTGTGTGTGTGTGTGTGTGCGTGTGTGTGTGTGTGTGTGTGTGTGTGTGTGTGTGTGTGTGTGTGTGTGTGAAAAATAAGTATCACGACTAAGGCCTCCATGGATTATCTTAATGATTACAAAATACAGAGTGAGAGACATAGGGTACGTGTGTACATGATTATAGAAATACAAGGAACGACAGGCACAAAGACCTACGGACCGCTCGTGTACCAATAGCCACTGATACAAATAGCACCCGTGTGCTTAGTGCGAATTCCACGTGATCGCGAGGGTGAGCCGTGCAGAGTGTCGGAGTTTAGGAAGGTGCGCAAGCAGTCAGAGGATTATCCACGTGGAATAGAAAGTAGCATCGTCTCACCCTCGACAGGACTCACGGCGGCCAGGAGAGATGGACTGACGATGAGGGTGAAAAGGACGAGTGCCAAAGTCGGCGCCAGGAATGTGTGTCGCCGTCGAGCCGCTACGATCGCTGAGTCAACCTTGCGACGATATGACGGCCTCCGCATCGTGCCTCCGGAAGCCCTTGTAAACAAGAAAGAAAGCGTGATGCGCCTCCCTTTGTTTTGTGCTTTATTATTGTCGCAACCCAATAATAAACGAGTTGGTGCCCTGAAGATGAAGCGACACCCGGACACAGCACAGCCTTATAGGCAAGTGTAACTACCAAAATGTGGAGCTCGCGCGTACGGGTACATGTCATTAATACGCCGCCGATGCTGCATTGATTCAATGTGCGCCCGGCGCATCTTATATATAGGATTTATTCTTGGCGAATAAGCAGCCAAGGTTTCAATATAAACACATAAATGTCATATTCACACTGTATTTCCAATTGATTTCTTAACAACAAGCATACAAATTGATGGAATCCATAGCAACATACAAGTGCTCGACTCTGTCTTTCGGTGGTTTTTCAAATGTATCGTAAGAAGCACTATATCAGAACGTGGACGGATGGGTCTCGGCGGGGTATGAGTAACTTATTTTGTTTTGACATTGGTTGCTTTGTTGATTTGATTGCACCACTAAAATGATTTTTTTTTGCAGTAATCATTGTAAGACATGTCACGCTAGTAGGGCTTAACCAGTAACGAAACAAAACCATAAATGCATCGTGCCCACTGACCAGCGCCAGTGTAGGACCGACAGCGGCGGGAAGTTACGTCTGCTTGCTGAACACTACACGCACGGACGAGCTGTACCTGCGCTATCATATCTATACAGCATTTAGAAAGAAAGATTTTACTGCGCGCCCGCCGCCTCTCGCAAATCCATCGCTGCCTTAAATGAGTACTCTTGTATGTGCGCTCCTGCTGCTGCGGAGCTAGGCAGGATAGGTCATAGGTACGCATGCGCAATGTATACTAACCCAACTTAACAACCGTGTGCGATATTATCATACCACAGTCGCTTATTCCCGGTTCTCGACATGCAGTGAAATTTGTACATGTGCTTGCGGGAAGTAAGGTATACACTCTTCCCATAAAGTCCGTTACTAGTGAAATAGGGCCTTTCGCGTAGGGCGGGTGTTTATCATGTAGGGTTTCTAGGGTTTAACTTTGCTTTAGCTCGTTGAAAAGTCGGACCGAAACTTGTGTTGACGGTGAAGTAAAGGGGGAAGCGGGGCACAAATGGGGCCCGTCACGGCTACGAACTGACGTATTAGGGTTTGCGGGTCAACCCCGATTTCGGGGCATACCCTGATTCGGGCGCCCCGGAATTCGGATTATCCACACTTTGGCTCGTGAAAACTCCCGAAATCGGCGACACAACACGCGGATTTTATGATCCCAGCATGCTGTCCGCAAACATGGGAGCACGTGGGTGTGATGGCATGTGCCGTTAAGATGCTTGACGTGGGTGGGATAGGGGCCGGAAACCCACGGCTTGGGAGGCTTTGAAAAGCCTAACTTTGCCGTACGGTGTCCGATTCGAGCAAACCAAGTTGCAAATGGAAGCCCTTCCATCAAGTTTATGTAAGATTTTAACTACCGGTATTCGCGTCAAATCCGCCGTCCGATGCCATCCAGCCCCTCGTACAGCCAACTAAAGTTTTTAGGGTTTCAAAATCTGCCACATTCGCGCGGGGCTAGCAACCCTTGGACATGTGGTACCCGCACACCCGCTCCGCCAATACGCTCAACAATCAGCGCTCTATATTTCGTATATTCACGGCGTCGCCCATTTCATCCCCCATGTTGGCATGGTGCCGTGCCATTTGCCGCATGCCAAACCAAGGCCCGTGCTAGGGTACTTTGAAAGCTCCCCGTCATATTTCATGCCCGGCGATGCGAAAGCTTGAAAGGCCAACGATCCGCGCGCTAGGGTGCTTACACTCCAAGTCAACCGTCCCTCATCAAGCCCAACATGTCCCTAGCCCGTGCTCCTTGGCTATATTTTGGGGGTCTTGGCAAGAAAACCTAGTGCACACGATATGCCATTCCCGGTATTGCCGCTCTGTAGGCGGCCGGGCGCAACACACTCGGCGGATACTCGTTCAATTGCTCGAACATGATGAAAGCCCAATGTCGAGTAGTCTGCTAGCTTATGGCGACACTACGTGCACCGAGCCACGCATAGAGGCGTGCATAACCTGCACATCCACATATTTCGGCCTGCAAAATTTCGGCCGCAAATCCAACGTGTGTGCCCACAATAATCGGAGCGTGCCGATAGGGGTGCTCACGTCAGTGAACAACGCGCCGTGGTGTGTTTTTCGAAAGTCATTACTCTCCCCCCCAATCGAATTGCATGGCCATCGCGGCTGTGCGTGACGGGTAATTAAATGCGTGCCGCTAGTAACGGACTTTATGGGAAGAGTGTAGAGATACACAAACCGCTCATGAATGCTTGCCGCACCTAAATCTGTAGCTAACCCGCCAGAGTCAGGGAAGTGTGTGATATTTTGTCCACTGGAGTTTTCCACCAAACTGCTGCGACGTCATATTCGGTACAGAAACTATCGTCGATGAACTAATTACAGAGAAAGAGCTGCACTCAAAGACGAACATATATATGGACAGTGAATTAATCAGCATTAAGGTACGGACGGATTATATGGCAGTAAAATTGCATGTACTGGTACGTTAGTTCGCTTTTAGCTCCGCCCTGCCTTGGAGATAGAGATGTAGCGATATATAGCCGCCACTTATCAGAATTGGCGCCAGCAGCGACATACCGCGTGAGGCCAAGTGCGAACGCTACTGGTGGCACTTCCACGCAAAACGTGAAGCTGGTGAAACTCAGCTTCGGTGCGACGCAGCGCGAAATAAATACACTGCATGTGGATTGATGGCGGGATGAGTTCTGTCCTTTTCAAGTTCACAATGTAAACCCGGCATATGCTGAACAAATGCTAGTAGCAGTACATAGCACACGCCGCACCTCTATATGACGTCACTGCGTCACCAAGGACCTCGATGCTGTGGGCCGGCATATGTATTTAGCTGTAGCGTAACATTTAAACCAAAACGATTTCTTAAAATAAAAAGCAGTGGAGACCACCAAGCAAAAAGAACAAAAGAGAAAAAAAGCTAAGCCAACATTTCGTCGTGCGTGAATACCAGCATGTAAGGATTACTCGTAAATAATATATATTTGTACGCAAATAAGGTGGCCGAGAGGTAGGTATATAGCAGCGCACGCAGTAAGCTCGAGGGTCACCAAGATACCGGAATACTCATCACGACTGCTACACTGCTACAGCGCAGTCACATGTAGACACACCGGACCCCAGTAGCACACATGAACAAATATATATACATATAAGCCGACGAACTTACAAGCATAACAATATAACATTCATCGTCGGCGTGAAAATATTGCATTCTTAGAAAACCCGCCGTGCTTGCTTGCGTATAGGTAATATAGGCACTGGACAATAACATGTATCAGCAACGACTGATATTAAGACTGGAAAGTACTGCCCAGGCGAAACGCGCCACCACAAAGCCCACAACCAGTGATCATCCGCCACACCGAGAGCGTGCGTGTATATATGGCGGACGGGCGGCAGCAGGCGGGCACGAACACGTAGAAAATAGACTATTAAAGCAAGGAAGTCAGCGCGGGGGGGGAAACGCACCGCCGCCAGTATAATAGTAACCCACGCGAATGTTGCTCACTTGCGCCTAAAGGCGCCCGGCGCCGCCACACTGGCTTTAATGGCAGTTCGCGCGCCGCGATCTATCTAGGGAGTAGTGCCCTGCTGCGCGTAGTAGAATTGCCTCGCTGGCGCGCACCTGGTGAAACGCCTGATTACCGGCAGGTTACCTCCAAATGCCGCGCTCATCGACAAGAAGTAAATTCCGCAGCAGCGCGCGAGAACGAACAACTTCTGTATTACAGGAAAGCAGTAATAGTTGAAATGTCTAAGATACAACACCAGCACTTGCCTTGATTAGCCTTGATGCGCGAAACGAGCGATATCGGCGGGCGCTCGAAGAAAGGTCGGGGGTTAAGCCGACGCGTTCTAAGTCTGCGCTTCAAGTGTCAGCGAATAGGTTTTCACTTTTCACTGACTAGCTACTGATGCAGCAGCAATATGTTCACGCTTTATTGTGCGGCATGTGGGGATACCATCAGGGCTCCCTCCGGCCGCTTCAGACCCATACCTTACCCGTACGGGTCGGAATTCTACTGTGAACTTTTCGTGCTGTGTCGTCAAGACGATCCGCCGTCGTCCATCGTAGTCATCTCTTCAATTACATGCTTATGAAACCTGCTTACAAAATCATTGATAAACCCCATACAAAAATAAAGATGAAGCGCAGTTGAATTAAATTTTTTGTTTACAAGAAGAACCAAATGAGCACGGACAGGGAAAGTGGGAGGGGAAACAAGAGGGCAAGATTGACAAGAGGATCACGGAATCCAAAGCACAGCAAAAGAAAAGCACTACATTGAGCACAAACCTAGCAGATTAAACTAAAGAAACTCTTAGGCCACGCCGAGAATGCAACACGTGGAGGCGACAAGCGGCGCCTCACGCGCCGCTCGAGGAAGCACGGGGACGCTTGCGGCCCATGGCGCGGGTGAAGAGCGCCGTGGCAGGAGAAGGCATCCCAGCCGAGGAAGAAGCGGCCTCCACGCCGTCCGCAGCGGCGGACAAACCGCGCAAGACGTTGTCCGCGTGAGCAACGTGGACGGCGAGAGAGACCTTTCGACGTCAGGAGGCCAACAACTTGCCCACATGCACCCCTTTAGATGCGGCTGCCTGCTTGGCTAGCTCCATCAAGAAAGCCGTGGCGTGGCCGCCGAGAGTACCAAATTCCGTGACTGCAAAGGGAGTGAAACGGATGTCGGGGCGACTCCTCAACCCCTCCGAGTACTTCTCGAACTTGGTCTTCTCAGCATGGCGGAGAGCGACTTCGGGTGACGGGGGACTAGACACGCCGAACAAACCGGAAACCACGGGATCAAGGGCAAGTTTGGAGCCTCGGATGCCGTGATAGTGCAAGACACCCACATCCGCGGGGAGACCGTCGTTGCCGTTGAACCAACATCGTGGGAGTTGAACTAACATCGTGGGATCTGTGAGAACCTCGACGCCAACCACGAGTGCGCCACGAACCTCGGAGATGATTTCGGCAAGGGCCGTCACCAACCAAGAGTGAGCGGTGTGGACCGAAGCATCTCCGCCGCATCGAGCCAAATGGTCCGTAAAAGCAGTGGCCCACGCATCGTCCGACATGTCAACACCCGCCGACGAGAACGCACCCCGCATAGCTTGAACCGAGAGATGGCAAAAAGCACAAGCAGTGGGGGAGCGTAGAGTAGAGAGGATGCGGGATAAGGGTAGGCCGAAGATGCGACAGACCGCGACGCGGAAAACTGCGTTGTAGTGCCCAGGGAACTTATCACGGAGCTCACCCAAGCGACCGGAAGTAGGCGGGTCCGAAGCCAAAAACGCAAGGGCGCCGTGGCCGAGACGAGATACAAAACGCCTAGACTCGGGCCGACCGCGGTTGGAAAGCGTGGGAGCGAGCTTCGCGAAGCGAAGCAAGTTGACGCGCTCACTAATGTCGGCTTGTAGCTTTGGAAAGATGTCCGTGGCAAACGCAGAAACCGGGACGAGCCAGGGTAGGCCATCGAGGGACCGAGCAATCCGCTCGTTGTTTTATCGGGGTTCGGCTACGCAACCGGCGCGAGCCACCGTTGGGCGTTGCGGGGGGAGCATCGCTAAGGCTGTGGTTATCAACGGTTCAGACTCGGCGAGAGCGTGAGAACCGCACGCAGCATCCAAGCGCGCCCACGACGAAGCGAGTTCTAACGACCACATGGGTTCGTTATCACCGTCATCTCCGTCCGGTGTACCGTGCCTACGGGACACCGCTATGGTCATAGCACTCGCTAATCGTCCATACATGGTCGGCTCCATTGGAACTTCGTCTTGGGAATCCCCGCGCACGCGAGCATCTTGTGTTGTAAGGAAACGAATAGCTGAGCCCGCTGCCAAACCGGCCGCTCCGACATGGGCCGCATCCGCCAAGGCAACCAAATCCCCCACCCCCAGGCCTCCGAAACGTATGGGAAGAGACATCTCGGAGCGAGTGTTGCGGAGTAGGCTAGCTGCGGGAAGGCCCAATATCTCAGCCGCCACATCTAGGGTGGCATTGTCAGCGCGCTCGAGGAAGGTTACGACGGTGTCACCGTAGCCCTCGCCCCTGCCAAGACCTCGGGGGACTGTACGGGCAAAGTGTCCGAAGCGGCGGTTGCAATGTTGATGGATACAAAGCGCAGTGTGAGTGTGCCGGTGAGCCGCTAGACCCCTTAGACGTTCGCCGTAGGCCTCATACTTACTTAAGGCCGTTTCGAACACGTATCGAGCAAAATCGGATGTACCCATTGCCCCCCCCAATACTTTCGTCCCTTCCGTGGAGACATTAACTCCCCGCATGATGTGGCCGTCGGGTAAGTTATCGAAAGCATCACCGACACCCAAATGGGGATACAAACAGTTTTTGCGGATGGTTGCTGTGAGGCCAACGCTGGCATACGCCTCCGGAATAGCGTCGCCGATAGCCACGAGAGACGCAGAGGGTCCCAGGAAGTGACCATCATCAGAATAACAACAGACAACGGATTCGTTCGGGGCAATCGCAGCCAACTGTTTGTATACCCGGGAAGCAACTATTGCGAAGAACATGGCCCCGAGAACGCAACCTTGATGGACTCCGCGGGTACTCGGGATGCGCATGGCCGGGCCGTGAGCATTTGATGAGTCGTAAACGTACAAGGTAGATGGACGGCCATACAACATAGTAGCGACGCGGAGGAACGGTCGAAGCGCGGGATTTGCTGACAACTCCTCAAACAAGGGACGCCGCAAGAACTCGTTGAACGCGTTGGATGCGTCGCCTGGCATGTCCGCCCAGTCCGGTGAAGCGTCAAGCGCGGCTCGAACCATGAATTGTACGATCTCAGCCCCGCCGCGGACGCCGACCCCAAATTGGTGCCGAGCAGCCAACATGTTGAGACACTCCGTCGCCAATTACGGCGAGAAGCGCGCGATTCGCGAAACGAACTAGAACGGAGCCAATTCCAATCGGGCGCAATGTCCCCTTTTGGTCGCGAAGTTCTTGCTCTTGTGCGCGTCGTTGTTCGGGATCAAGCTTGTCTAGCGGGATAAGTGTGGCAGAGGCAAGGAATGAGGCAACGCCTGGTGGAACTTCTGCATTCACGATGGCTTCGGCTAAACCGGTGAGAGTGCAAGGGGAACCCAACGCGCGAAGAGTTTCAAACCGCCAACCGTCGACATGAGGACTAGACTTGCGAGGGCATCTAGCAACGACCTCCATAATATCAACTTCCGAAGCACGGAGTTTGATACGAGGGAGGGAGAAGGGATCCGGCAACACGTCCGCGAGGTCGTCATCGTCTTGTGGGTGCAACCGTGATAATTCCTCGTGCACCCCGCGACCACTTGCAACGGGGTTGGAGCTTAGGGCCTCCATAGCACGACGGTACTCCCCAACCGCAGCTAGATTAGCAGCCCGGTTGGCGACCTTGGCCGAGACGCCGTTATGAAAGGGTTGCGAAGGGGAGATGGGGTCGGTACCGGCCCTTGGAAGTGAGGTAGGTGGCGGTGCCCGCCCATTGGTAAGGGATGCGTGAGCACGAGCGGCGAAAAACAATGTATCGAGATCTCCTGACGCCCAATGGGCTAAGCGGTTGTCACGGTAATCAGCGACTGGGTCAGGGGGCAGATGCCCCGCGGACGTGAAATCAGCCATGGCGCGCAAAACTAAGCGCGGAAATAAAAGCAACGCCGCCCAAGCCGCTTCCGCGGAAGCCCCTTGGGTGGCCCTACCGCGGAAAGATAAAACGCAACCGACGAGCTCCTCGAAGACCGGCTTGACGAGGCGTATCACCAAAGGGGGGACGCCGTTCGAGGACGTACTAGATCGGAAAGAAAGGAGGTAGGACTCGAAGAAGGCTTTGGAGTTCTCCCCACCAGTTGCCCCATGGTCAAGGCACCATTGGACGGCGGGGGGAAAGGACTAGGGATACGGCGGGGACGGCCGACCGCGCGGAAGCGAAGCACCGCATGCCGGCGGTTGGGAGGGCGTAGAATTACGGTGAGAGTTAGAATGTTGGTGTCTACTAAGGCCACCGCTCCGAAAGTATCGTCCGCAAAACGTGCACGGCGCGAGAAGGTGGCGATCGGCATCCACAACTGAGCAACTGTCGGGCGCGAAAGTGCACATTGTCGCGGGGGAATTCAGATGGGCGCATAACGCTTGAAGGGTCGGGAACGACGCGGAGCAACCAACGCGCCTCAAAGAAGCGGGGGGGCGCATTGTGGGAGCGGTGGGTAAAAACCGAGACGGAGTATTGCCAGGTCGTAAGGCGTGAGAAGGCGCGTGAGCATTAGGTAATGATGTCCGAAGGACAACCGGGGTGGGGGGCATAGGGCGCGCAATGAATTAAAATTTTGATGAATCATTTTTTGATGCATTGCAGTTGATGCTTGATCTTTATTGTTTTGGGGCGATGCAGAGGCTTAGTCGCGATCATTGACAAGCACTCGGGTTTGTCCGTGTAATCGGTAGACTCCATGTGCAAACAAATTAGAATTTTCCTCTCATGTTACGCTCCATGTACACGGCAGAAAATGGGCCATTCGAGTCATATGGTCGACCACAATGACCACATTGCCAAAGCCACTGCTCACATGCAAGTGTGTTAAGTAGTCATGGCCAACTGTGTGCCACGGTCTGGGTAGAACATATAAGGCGTAAAGAGTCGCAGCCATATGTGGTTGAATCTTTGCTCGTCGGCACAAGACGTAGCGCTCACAAAAATCTTTAATATTTTGGCGAATTCGGTCCCCTTGAATATGTCGAGCGCTTGAGCAAGAGCGCTAGCAACTCCTCTATTACCAACAAACGAATTGTCGTGTAGTTCAAAGATCAATCTCAGTCGGAGCTCAGGCTTGCAAGGGATGCAAAGGCGATCGATACGCCAAAAGTACCCAGCTTTGGCTTCAATCCGGCCGTCTTTCGTCCACTCACTTTTGTCCCGATAAACCGAGTCTTGGGAGTACCCCTCGCGAATGAGGTCAACGAACCCAAGGCTCAACCGCAACGCGTTGACATTTAGTAAGTTATTTTTTGCGTCTTCTGACAACGACATGGACTTTAGCCGTAATTCCTATGGAATCCTATGCAATATGACGGATCCTCGCCACCCCAAAACAATGGAACAGTAGCATGAGGTGCTAAGCTTGGTCTACGACTTAACGGATCGACTTCGTCCACGGTTCCCTTGTGGTACGCAAGCGACATCGAGCCCCCAAACGGCTGCAAGTCCCGCAGATAACGTGCTTGCCGTTTGTTCAACCTCTTGTTCTGGTGCCTTAGCATATGTCTCAGCGTGTCGCGGTTTTGTTACGACAAGGAACTTAGAGCAAACTTCAATGTAACACCTCCAATGCTTAACCGCTTCGCATACGGCCAAAGCTTCCGAATCGAACGCAGAGTAGGTGTTGCCACGCTCAGATGGATTCAGCTTACGCGTTCGATAAGAACTGATTGAAGTCCTCCTCATTGGTTTTGCAACATGATTCATGCAACCCCCAATGTCGAAGCATTTGTAGCCACAGTGAACGTCGCGTCCGAGCTGACCTCCGCAAGAATCGGGCATGACGCGAAAATGAGCCGTATCTTGAGAGTCTCAAAGGTTTCCAAACATGCAGGCGTCAACGTAAGATTTTGTGGTTGGGACTTTCGCAGTAAGTCCGTTAGTGGTGCCGTAAGGTTGCTAACATGATGAATGTACTTGGCGTAGAAGTTGGAGATTTACACGAAACTGCGAACCTATTTCTCGACATAGGCATTAGCCAGTCTGCAACGGCCTCAAATTTCTTTGTCGAAGCTGATATTTTATTAGCCGACACAAGGCAGCCCAAGTAATCCATCTCTTGAAGTCCGATGCAACACTTTTTAGGCTCAACTTCAAGCCCTCCTCTTTGAAGCGGTTGAGAACAAGACGAATGTGCTCCATGTGTTCCTCAAGGGTGCGATTGTAGACACACACACGTCGTGGAGGTAGACAGTTATGAACTTGCGAATAAAAAAAGTCGCGTAGGATGTCATTCATCATCCGCTAAAAAAGTAGCTTGCGCATTAACCGTCCGAACGGCGTAGCGACCCACTCCATCATATGATCACGTGTCTGAAACGCAGTCTTGTGGACGTCTTCGTCACGTACTCGAACTTGCCAATAACCAGACGCGAGATCGAGATGGGTGCAAAAGTTAGCGTCCTTAAGTTCATCGAGAGCGTCGTCCACACGCGGAAGCGGGTAAGCGTCCTTACGCGTAACCTCGATAAGACCGCGGTAGTCATTGCAGAGACGAAGCGAGCCATAAACCTTTCGCACGAAATGGATTGTCGAGCCGAACTCATTGTGACTCAGGGGAATCAAGCCATCCCCTACTGCGTCTTTGAGATGTCGTTTAAGCTCAGCGCGCTCCGCATGTGACAACATGGTTAGACGGAGGCGTTTTATCGGGGCAGTTCTGCCGATGGGATGATTCCACATACGGCGACTCCTCTAGTTCTAGTAACTCAAGGAATTCACCGTAGAGAAACAACCGAAAGTGTTCACGTTGTTTTGCAACAAGCTCCTCTCAAGAGTGAAATTCCCTTGGTTGTTTTGTTGCTGGCGAGATGCCAATCACGTAAATTCAGGGTTACTTCCCTTGATACTGCGCGTTTTGCGCATGACTTTCTTCTCAATCCTGCAAAAGGATATTAGTAGACACTCGCGACGTCGGTCCTCGATCTGAGTCTCTACATTTCTTCCGTCCATCAGGGTAAAAACACGCGTCGTTCCGAGCCGTAAAGACGCTTGTTCGTCATCCATCCATGGTAAACCGCGTTCTATATCAGCATGGCGTAAATCACGTAAGACGTAAACAATCCGTTCAAACCCGTGACGAGCTAGCTCGAAGGCGATGTCACAGACTGTCGGAGAAGTCAAATGTTGAACGAAAGCCAGTCGAACTAGAGTCTTATTGGTCAGGGATTTACGAGTCGAAGGATGGAATCGTCTTACGAAGTCTTCCGACACGAAGTCAAGAGTCGCACCACAGTTACATAATTCAGAAATTTGCTGTATGCCATCAGGATTTTTCACGTTCAAATCGTTTTGAATCAGCGGGCAAGCTCCGGTGAGGTCCGTCAACAAGGCGGTGGCTTCCGGAGGAAATGTTTTAGCGTAGCGATAGACGCTACAAGGTCGTTTGGTGGTATTGAAATTGAAATTGAAATTGTTTACAACATGTACCGTATGCGCCGGTTTTTCACCAAAAGCCGGATGCCTCGGCTGCTGTCTCTGGGCCCTCCCAACTATGCCATTCAGGGAACTTACAAGTCAGGGCTAGACCGTTAACCACCTAAATCCAACCTCTCCAATGGTGTTCGGGGGTTTTACTCCCCCCCGGGGAGGTGTGCAAGAAGAGGCGAAGGCTGGGCGCAATTAAGGGCGTGCGAAGGGGCAATGTGCGGAGGCGCGGCGGGAGGTCGTGCGGGATTTGATGCGGTATATTAGTAGGAGGTGATGCAGCCATTGGACAGTATGCGTGTGGAGTTGGGCAAGGATGCGAGTTGTGTCGAGGCGTGCTTTGGAGACGAGTTTGTCAGGAGGGTCGGTGCGGGCGGTGAATAGGGAGGTGAGACTCGTAATGGTGGAGGAGTGCGGTGTACTTGTGAGGCTCATGACGATGGGAAGGATGCCAACCACTGTGCCTGGCCAGTGGCTGCGGATGGCGTTTGCAAGTTGCTGTCTATGGGCCCTCCCAACTATGCCATACAGGGAACTTACAAGTCAGGGCTAGACCGTTAACCACCTAATCCAACCTCTCCAAGGGTGTTCGGGGGTTTTACTCCCCCCGGGGAGGGTGCAAGTAGAGGCGAAGGTTGTGTGCATTCAGGGTCGTGCGTGGAGGCAATGTGCGGATGCGCGGTGGGAGGTCGTGCGGGACTTGATGCGGTATATGCGTAGGAGGTGATGCAGCCATTGGACAGTATGCGTATGGAGTTGAGCAAGAATGCGAGATGTGTCGAGGCGTGCTTTGGAGACGAGTTTATCTGGAGGGTCGGTGCGGGCGGTGAGAAGGGAGGTGAGACTCGTGATGGTGGAGGAGTGTGGTGTACCGGTGCGGCTCATGACTATGGGTATGATGTCGACCACTGTGCCTGGCCAGTGGTTTCTGATGGCGTTCGCAAGGGGTGTGTATTTGGTGCGTATGAGGTCAGCTGTGTGCGAGAGGTTATTGTCTGTGCAGTACTTCCATTCCCCTATCTGGATTTTTTTGATGGATGCGTAACGTCGGCGACCGTTGGAGTGACCAACGAATCGGGGTTCGAGGATGCGGATGAAGTCAGGTTTGTGTGCAGGGGGACGAAGTGGGGGGGGGAGAATCTCAGGTGGGAGGACGGCGGGGCACGAGGTGAGGGAATCGGGCGAGAGACCTTCGTCAGCAGCGACAAGGCGGGTGGGCATGTGGGTGGGGTGAGGTGGGTGGCAGTCAAGTGGGGTGCAGGCAGGGGTGGGGGAATCAAACGATTTTATGGGTTTGTTACCGAAGTCTGCGGTGATGGTTTCCCATCGCCCTCCGTTGTGGCGTTCCAGTAGGGAGAGTAGGAGTTGCAGAGCGCTGTTGTGTCGGTCCTGTCTTAGACCAGACATAGAGGGGCAGTTACCGGCCATGTGGCCGTTGCTAGTGAATTGGCCACATAGGGGGCAGCGCAGGGTGGGGTTGTGAGTAAGTAGGCGGGTGTTGTGGACACCCCACATGAATTCTTGTTTGTGTGTGAACTGGATATTTGTGAGGGTTGAGTGTTTTTTGTGGTAAGAGAAATCGGCGCCGTCCTGCGCGGCGCGGGCGAGGAGGGCACCGTGTTTGGTTGTTCGCGAGAGAGGAGTGTGTGTGTGTTTTGTGCTGTAGGTGTGTGCGTCGGATTTGAGGTTGGTGTATTTGTAGGTTACGGGGTCCCCTAGCGTTTGTGGGATGAGGGTGTATGGCCATGTCCAGTGGCCTATTGTGACTTCAGAACCTGTGGTGTATGTAGTATCGGGTGGGTGACCATCCGCGACTTGGTTTGCGAGGGTGTCTGCGAGGTCGTTGCCGATGGAATGGTTGTGGGCTTTGATTTTGCCGAGGTGTGTACGGATGCCTGTTTCGCAGCGGGTTTTAAGGGTGTGTGTGATAGATGAGAGGGTGTCGCGGTGAATGTTGTGGCGGTAAGCGGAAGGGCAGTTTAAGTAACCTTGTATGAGGCGGAGGGAGCACGCACTGTCTGTGAGGAGGTGGGTGTGGCCAAGTTGGAGGCCAATATCTATGCCAGCTAATTCAGCACGATTTATTGTATGTGAGGGAGGGGTAGAGGTCACCATGATTTTGACTCGGGTGTCCGAGGCGGGGTGGGTAGCTGCTGCTCCGAGGGGGGTCGAGCCGCCTTTTTTCGAGCCGTCCGTGTATACGAAGTCCTGCCAGTTCCAAGCAGGGGTGCCTCTGGTGGGGGGGTACGTTAGATGCACGCGGTCTGGGAGGGGGTATGTGAGGGGGTGAGTTGGGTTTGGGGGGCGGTGGTATATACCTGCTGAGTGGGGTGAGTATGTGACAAAGAGGTGTGGAGGAGGGGGGGTGATGATGGGGTTGGGGAGGTGAGTGTCGTAGATAGATTCGAGAGTGTTGTGAAGTGCGGTCATGGCTGCGGGTGACGGGAGGGTGGTGAGTGCGAGGGGGTTAGCGACGAGGTATATGTCGACCATCCATCGTGTGCCGAATGGGGTAGGGGTGGGGTTGCCAGTGTGTTGGTCGGGGGGTAGGAATGTGTTTGCGTCATTGGGCAGGGTGTAAAGGTGGTGGGTGTATGGGGAGTTGATGTATTTGGAGTGGCGGTATGGTGTGTGTTCCCAACGGGGGAGGATGAGGATGGTTGCGCTGGGTGTGTGAGGGGCTGTGAGGTGTGCGCTGGTGATTGCGTGTTCCATGGCTCGTCTCATGCATTCGTGGTCGTATTCGGGGTTGGCTATGTTGGTGCCTTGCCATGTGTGTGGGGCATTGCTGCCGCTAGATGAGAAGACTATATCTTCAGGGTAGAGGGAGTGGTAGGTGTGGGAGTGGAGGGATTTATTGAGGGGGTCGGAGTAGAGTTCTGTCTGGACGCGGAATGTGTGACGGAGAGCTGTGAGTAGGTCTTCTCTAGTGGCCCATCTATTACGGGTGGTGGTGGCGGGTGTGGGTGAGTGGATTTCTGAGCGGGAACCTAGGCGGGTCAGGAGGTGGTAGACCTCCTCTTCGAACGTATGCTGCGAGAGGTCGGGGCGAAAGAGCTGAAAGAGGTGGCGGACGCGGGGGCCGTTAAGGGTGGTGACCGCGCGGCCGTCGGGAGTGCAGAGTATGGTGGTGTCGAGGAGTGATGGGTGTGCGTGGATAGCGAATTTACCGGTAGGGAGCATGTCGAGGTCGGGGTTGATGGGGTCATGGTTGAATGTGATTAGGGGGTGTGACCACGGAGGGGGTCCGGGTTCTGGCAAAATGGGTGTGGTGGAGGGGACATAGCCTGAGTTAAATGCGGTGAGGGCGGTGGGGCCGGAGGGGGTCTCACTGATGGTGTCGTGGAGTTGTAGGCACGGGGCCCACTGCACTTCGTGGAGGTGGGTGAGGTCGTGGTGTTGGCCGCGAGCACACCAGTCGCACTGCCATGAGGCGGGTCCCTGAGCTGGGCGGCATTGGGAGTGTATGGCAAAGTGCGGGCATGTGCAGCAGGTGGAGGAGGGTTCTATGTGCAGGGGGTCATGACACATGGAGCAGGCGGTGGGGGAGGGGGAGGGGAGGCATACCGATGTAGGAGTGGAGGAGATGAGGCGGAAGCCGTCGTCGAGTTGTAACTGAATGTCCCATTCCGTGAGGTGTTCCGGGGCCCATTCAACCATGTACTGCGTCTGGCCGTATTCTGTGTCCTTGTGTTTGGAAATGATGCGTGTTACGTCGCAGGGAGGGTAGTGGTGGTCTGAGGGGGTGAGGTATTCAGTGTCTAAGTGTGTGGTGGGTGCGGTGGGGGTGGGGTGAGTGGTGCGGGGGGTGTAGATGCCTGATGAGAGGGTGGGGGGCGAGCGGGGGAGGTGAGGGGAGAGGAGGGGAATCCATGAGGGGTGTATAGTGGTGGGGGGGGATGCTTGGTTGGTAGTGAGGCTTGTGATGGGGAGGCGGTTGTGGATAGTATCGAGGGGTTCAGTGAGGATTGCGGCGAGGAGGCGGATGGGAACTGAGAGTGGGGTGGTGGACCCCGTGAGTGTGGTGATGGATTTGCATGATTTGAGGATGAAGGAGGATGAGGTGGCTCTGAGGAGGACTTGTGGCCACGAGGTGATGTTACTTTTCCAGAGGGGGGTGAGGCGGGGTAGGAGGGAGGCGTGTGTTTTGCGGGGAGAGAAATCGCAGTAGGCTTGTTTATATGTGTGAGGGTCGGTGATGTGTGTGGCTTTGTCCCGGAGTGAGGCGAGGAGGGCGTTGTCTTGAGTGGTGAAGTGGGCGCGGATTGTGGAGGCGATAGGGTTGGTGAGGGAGAGTGGAGGGATGTTGTGGAATAGGGTGCCCGCATCGCGTTGAGCTCGGACTAAGCACTTGAGTGTGGGTGGGGTGTAACATGTTGACATGATGGATTCCGAGGGCCAGTGGGAGTACGTGGTGGATAGGGTGCGTATGTGTGCGCGGGCCATGTGGCCTCTGTAGCCCGAGTTGTTCATGATTTTATGTAGGTGGCAAACTGTGAGTTGTGCGGCGTGGGCTTTGAGGGAGGGGAGGCCGTATCCTAGGTCTGAGGTAGGGCGGTGGAGGGCGGTGCGGGGAAGGTTACGTACCGAGGAGACGGCGGAGCGGAGTGCGCGGCAGATTTGTCCTTCGAGAGTGTCGAGTTGGGAGTCGGTGAAGAGGCCAAGCTGGAGGGTGAAATGCTTTCCGATGAGGAGTCCACGGATGACCCTGATTCTGCGGGATTGTGTTAGTGGGGAGGTGGAAAGGGTGGTGATGAGGGATGCAGTGGTGCGTTTGAGTTCTTGCCAGTGTTTGGTGAAGTTGAGGGAGGTGTTGAGTTCTACCCCTAGGACACGGTATGTGTCCCTGGGGCTAATGGAGGGGATGGGGGCCGGGGTGGAGTTTAGGGAGATGAACTGTGTCTGCAGGCGGGATGCGAGGAGGGTAGTGTTGGCGAGGGTGAGGGCGTTGCCTGTGCGCCAGAGCGCGCCGGTGATGCAGCATTTGCGGATGTTGACGGTCATGCCCGTGTAGGCGCTGAAGAGGGAGAGTTTTCTGAGCTGGATGGTCATGTTGGGGGTCGAGCCCGTGGCAAGGCTGAGGTCGTCGGCGAATCCGTGTCCTGGGTATGTGGCTGTGGGTTCTGTGGGGTCGACGTTAGTAGCGGGGGGGCCTGGGCGGTATCCCCGGCTTCCCACCGTGAGCCAGCGAAGAAAGGGTTCAAGGAAGAGGGTGAATAGAAAGGGGGAGAGGGTGTCGCCCTGGAGGGTTCCGCGATTAATGTCTATAGAAGGGGTGGGGCCATGTGGTGTAATATAGTCTGTGGTTGAGACCCCGTAGAGGTGTTCGCATGTGTCGACAAAGGTGGGGGGCATACCGAGTTGACGCATGTGTTTGAACATGATACGGTGGTCCGCGGCGTTGAAGGCGCCTTTGAAATCGGCGTACATGACGTAGATGTCTTTGTTGTGGAGTTTCGCGTCCTCCATTGTCATAATGAGGGAGGAGAGGGCGTCGTGGATACTGCGGTGTTGTCGGAATCCGTCTTGTTGGTCGCTGAGAATGCCGTGGGTTTCGGCGTACTTCGAGCCTGCGTCTTTTATTAGTGCTGTCCATAGTTTAAGGAGGTTATTCATGAGGGCGATAGGGCGGTAGTTATCGAGGAGGGAGGGGTCGCCTTTTTTATGTAGGAGGCATGTTGTGCTGTGGCACCAATCAGGAGGAGTGTAGGATTTGTGTGCTAGGAGGGAGAGGAGAGAGAAGAGGGCGGAGCGGGTCGCCGGTGGTAGGAATTTGATTATTTCATTGGGGATACCGTCGGGGCCGGGGGCTTTGCCGGTGCCTAGGGAGTTGAGGGTTTTATCGAAAGTGTCGCGGGTAATCATGTCGGCAAGGGTGAGAGAGGGGTCACCGCGGGGTTCGATGGTAAAGTTGTCGGGGTTGTCGGGGAGCTCCCATGGGGGGGTGGGTAGTTCGTGTGGGGTGGCGCAGCCGAGTTCGCTAGCGAAGTGAGAGTGTACCGCGTCAATGACGGCGGAGGGAGAGGATGCGGTGGTTTTATCGGGTTTGGTAATGCGGTGGAGGGTGGAGGCGGCGCCGGCGGGGGGTAGGAGGCCGCTTTTAATTTTCAATCGGCGGTGGGAGAGTTTGGGGCAGGTGTCGTAGGCCGCATTGGCTCGAGTTTTTATTTTCTTTATCTTATCCGTGGTGGTGGCGTGAAGGAGCTGGCGTATGCGTGCTTGGCACTGTTGTTTGATGGCGTCAGGGGAGAGATAGTCGGTTGTGTTTAAGAGGGCTTGGGCGATGGGGAGGGGGCCGTTATTTTTGCTGCATTTACGGAGTTTGAGTATGTGAGTGCGTGTTTTCTTTGGTAGCCAAGTAGGGTCAAGGGACGCTTGGGGTGGGCGGGGTTTCTTGTCGGGGAGGAGGGGCCAAACTGTGGCTGCGTGGTTCATGTGATGGGAGAGGAGTGTGGTGAATTGTGAGGCTAGGGTGTCGAGGGTGTCGGGGGAGGCCGAGGTGTGTGAGGTGTTGAGTATTTCTGCGTGTAGGGCGGCCGTTTGGTTGATGAGGTCGGGGGTGCTGGTTTGGTACGTTTTAATGTGGTCGGGTGTGAGGGGAAGTCGAAAGGTGAGTTTGCGCGTTGTGTGATGTGTGTGGGGGTGGGTATGGGGAGGGGGGGGATGAGCCATGAGGGAGGAAGGGGCGGGGATGACGAGGTGGATTGCAGAGTGGTCAGTAAAGTGGGAGGGGGAGGGGAATATCGAGCAAGAGGATGGTGGGAGGGTGATAGGTGAAGGAGGCGTGGTGAGCCAGTGGTCAAGGCAGCCCCCGCTGCGGGGGAAGGTGGGGATGGGGTCGTGGAGGGGGTGGAGGTGGGATTTGAGTAGGGAGGTGAAGGCGGGTTGTCCTGTACCTGTGTCGGTGGTGGATTGGAAGTCCCCTCCCCAGAGGGTGCGGTGGTGCGGGTGGTCGTCCGCTAGGCGGAGGCCCCAGGCTGCAACCTCCGCGTAGAGGCGGGTCAGTTGGGGGGTGGAGAGCTGGGGCATATAAGTGCCGATAAGGAGGTAAGGGGTGCCTGAGTGGGGAACGATTTTTAGTCCGGCTATATGGGGGATGAGGTGGGGGGGCGGAGTTAGCACAGTGGCAGACTGGAAAGAGGCTCTGCGGACCGCGAAGAGAACGCCTGCGTTGGGTAGGGGCACAGTTGAGTAGCAGGGTCGGGAGCTTTTGAGGTGGTATTGGGGGAGGGCTATGCGCCAGCGCGATTTGTGGGTGTCGTGGTTGGTTTCGGTGTTGATGAAGTGCAATGGTTGGGATGTGTGGTGAGGGAGGATTGGGGAGGGGAGGGAGGCGGATATGCGGGGGGGGTCATCGGGGGGGCGTTCGACAGGTGGAGGTTGGAGGGGAGGGGGGATGGGAGGGGGTGAGGGGAGGGGGTGTGCATGGGGAGAGAGTGGAGGGGGAGAGGGTGGCGTGGGGGGTTGTAAAGCGGTGAGGAGGTGGTGGCGTCCCTGTGGGAGGGGGGCGGAGCGGAAGGTGTGGTTCCAGAGGAGAGTGTGGAGGGAGTAGACGGAGGACCGGGGGTCAAAGGAGGGGGGGTTGTAGGGTTGGTCCGGGGGAGCTGTGGCGATGAAGTAGGTGTGGAGGAGGGCGTGGGTGCCGCACGACCATGCTCTGTCGGAGTCGTTTTGGCGAGGCGGGTTGAGGGATTGGAGGGTGCCGACGGGAGGGGGGGGAGAGGAATTCCAGTTGGAGAGGAGGCTGAGAGAGCGAGCGAGGAGGGCCGGTGGGGGGGGGGTGATGTAGAGAGTCTATCCAGGTAGCGGAGGAGTGAGTAATGTGGAGGAGGCCGAAGTGAGAGTTTTGCCATGTGAGGACGAGGAGAGAGTGGTTGGGCCTCCCCGGACGGGGGGGGAAGCCGCGGTTGGCGAGGTTTGTCCAGTGGCTGGGGTATTGGGAGTTGTGGAAGTGGTTATCTACTTCGTTGTTGGTGATAACTGTGTATGAGGCGGCGGGAGTCGAGTGGAGTTTGGTTATTGCGGAAGCGAGGCAGAAAAGGTTGGAGAGGTCCTGGTATTGACCCCATTGGAAGGATAGGACAGCAGAGGTATCGAGGTTGCCGATGGGGGTGGGGAGGCCGTACTCAAGGTTTGAATCGAATAGAAAGTCATGCAGCGTTGTGTAGCAGGTGCGGGGGTTAAAGTGGGCCGGGAGATTGAAGCGAGTCACTGTGTTTACAGTATGTCTGCGGATGTCGGGTTGGGGGGTGTGGAGGGGGGGTGTGGGGTCTAACCTCGGGTTCTTTCTGGGGGGACCTAATGATGATAGTCGGCCTGTTTGGCCGGGGGTGACCTGTGGTGGGGACTGGCACTGGGGGAGGCGGTGTTGGCCGGTCGGGTGTCTGGGGGCTCCGAGTCGTCCTCCGGGAGGTCTGAGTAGTCGTCGAGGTCGAGTTCTTCATCGTCAGGAGAGCCGGTTGGAAGGGGGAGGTGGGCTGGGTCAACAGGGCGAAGGGGATTATTTGTGGTGAAGGGGGGGTTGTGGTCGGGGAGGAGTGGGGGAGGAGGGAGGGCCTGTTGGTGAATGAGGGAGGGGTGCGGGGGGGCGCGGGTCGGGGGGGACGGGGAGGGTTGCTTGCGGGGGGGACGAGAGGGCTTGGTAACACCAGTTGGGGGTGCGGGTCGGAGTGAGGGGTCCGTGGGGGGGGCGAGGGCGGGGAGGGGAGGCCGCTGATGAGAGTGGTGAAGGGGAGGATGGGGTGGGTTGTAGGGGGCGGATGGGAGGGGGGGCGGTGGTATAAGTAGGGTTGGGGGGGTCGGGGAGGTGGGTGAGAGGTTGAGTGAGGGGGGGGGCTGGGGGTGGTGAGGTGGAGGAGTCCATGGGGCCAGAGGAGTCATCTGTGAGAGTGGGGAGAGGGAGAGGGTGGAGAGTGGTCGGAGGAATCGTGGTGGGGGCTGGAGGGTAGGGGGGGGGTGGCCGTGGTAGGAGGAGGTGGAGGCGGGTTGTGAGGTGGTAGGTTGGTGGAGGGGCCATGTGGTACGGGATGGGGGGGCCGGGGTGGTGGAGAGTTGTATGTCTGGGAGGGAGGAGAGATCGAGGGGTAGGTCAATGTCTTCCTGCATTTGGAAGTCAGAGGGGTCCAGGTCCCAATGGCTGGGAACGTGGTTGTCTGTGAGGTGGCGGGACCATTGGAGGAGAAGGGCGGGGGGGTTGCGGTGTAGGGTGTTTCTTTTTGTGATGGTGAGAGGGGGTGGAGAGGGGGGGGTGGTGAAAATGGGGTCTGTGAGAGTAGTGGTGGGGAGTGATGATGATGGAGCAGGAGGATTGAGTGCGAGCGCCTCTGTGGGTGTAAGTGTGGGTCAGTGGGACCGTGATTGTGCCATTGGTTGAGATGAGGATGCAGTACATTTCAGGGCTGAGGGAGATTTGTATGCTGGTAGTGATGGTGGGGGAGTTGGAGGGGTGTGAGCGAAAGTATGAGCCATCCGGGAACTTTTTCAGGGTTGTGTAGTGATAGAGGCTGGGGGGGTGTTGGGGTGGGGGGGTGGTTGTGGGGGTGTTGTGTATGAGGTATTCGGTGGCGGTTTGGGACAGGAGGGTGTGTAGCCAGTGTGACGGGGGAATGGTGCCGTCGGGATGTATGCTTGGGAGGGAGAGAGAGTGGCGGGACTGTATAAGGACTGTGGTGAGGCATGTGTCAGCCCAGGATACGCCGGGAACAAGGCCAGAGACAGGGGGGGGTGTGATGGTGATGGTGTGAAGGTGGTTGTCAGGGGGTACGGTTTCAGGGGGTGAGAATGAAAAAATGGGATGGGATACAGGGCCGGATTGTGAATGGGTGGGATTCTCGGGCAGGTGGAGGATATTTACCCAGAATGAGGAGGGGTCGGCCTCGATCGGGGTTGGGGTGTCCAGCGGTTGGATGGCGTCCGCAAATTGAAGGATGAACTGCGCTTGTTCAGGGAGGTCTTCTAGTCTGCATTGTGGGTGAGTCGAGGGAGCTGATCCGGTTGAGGTGAGAGCCGCTGTGAGGTCGGAAGTGAGGAGGTCTTGTAGAAGGGCGATCACCTCTTGGCCGGTGATACCGGAGAACAGGGGGGATCGGATTTTCACGCGACGACCTGAGACTGCA
Organism: Tetraselmis chui; assembly: GCA_026401115.1. Lineage (NCBI taxonomy): Eukaryota > Viridiplantae > Chlorophyta > Chlorodendrophyceae > Chlorodendrales > Chlorodendraceae > Tetraselmis > Tetraselmis chui. The sequence continues at coordinate 51,613 of JAPMLY010000735.1, forward strand.
GGAGCTGAGGCGTCGCGGAGGAAGCGAATTTTCTGCTGACTCAATTTTTGCAGTAGCGAAGGGGAGGAGGTTATAGAGGGGGGCACTGGACCGGCCGAATTAAATTCACGCTGGTGTGAAGTTAACTGGTACATGAGTCCTACCGTTATACAGGAGGTGGGGATAGCCAGGCAGACTTCCTGGAAGCCCGAATGGAGTTCGACCGGTAGGGGGGTGTTGTCGTCGCACTTCGGGGCTGTTGGGTGGTGTGTGCGAGAGGAGTTCGCTGACCAGCGCGAGTGGTGGACGAGTTCCTTTCCGATTATATTTTTGATACGGTTGGGGAGATCGGTGAGGTCGTTGACGCATTCGAGTAGCCAGCGACGGGCCACCGAGCAAGCGGATGTGATCGGGGCGGGGTGTGACGGGTCCGGCAGGAAGACTCCATGGAGCCAGAAGCGGGCAAGGTGAGGGGGGGTGGTGGAGTACTGGCCTGTAAGGAGGAGCGTGTCGATCGTTCTGGTGGAGAAGTCGTCGGCCTGTCCGGGGTTTTCAGTTGACTTCGGGATGGACAGGACAAGGGGGGTTTGGAGTCCGCGACGGAGTGGGAGGGGGTCCATAGGTGTGCCCAGTATCTGTTGGGGGTGGGGAAGTTGAGAGGTTGAGAGGAACGGGGTCAGCGGGTGACCCGCGAGTTTGTTCCTGGGGTGGTATAAGTCCGTGAAGCGGCCATGTTGCGGGGGATCCCTCACAAGCACCTGCTTGTAGGTGGGGGGGGGGGGTGGGGGTTGAAGACATGGCAGTCGAGCAGGATGTCGGGTGTGGAAGACAAGTAGTGGATGTGTGTGTGGCTTTTGGAGTCGAAGATGGAGAGTAGTGCGCGTGTTGGCTGCACGCGACCAGGCCTGATGGGACCTGGGTTTGATGGATGTAGGCGGCGGACAGGGACGTCCGGACGCTCGGAAGGGTGCGATAGAGCGCGCCGGCCTCCGGGAAAGAAGGGTTTTGTAAGCGATGCGTATCGCGAGGGTTCCGCAGTACTTTGACGGGTACATGTGTGGTTTTCGAAGTGGATGGCGCGATAGCTGTCGGGGGGATGAAATTCAAATCCCTGGAAGCTGCGCCTTTGAGTGTGTACCGTCTGGTGTCGCTACGGATCCACTGACCATTTTGAGCTAGGCTCGGGTGGGGAGAGGTGAATGGTACACGCTGTTCAGCGGCCCTGTCCACCAGTCTTGCGCTCGATGGGAGGCCAGGCCCAGAGCGAAGACGATCGGCGTTGCTCATTCGAGCTACCGATCCATCCCCGTTTTTTGAGGTTCAGTAGTACTTTAGTAGTACTTCGGATCTTTTTACTGTCTTTAGTGACGGTAGGATACCTTTTCCCACGCGCACAATCTCGCTGGACCAGTCCAAGTACCTGCGCGACATACTCGCCAAGTACGGCGTGTCCGACTCTAAGCCGTCGTCACTTCCGATGGACCCGGCCTTTCTCGCCGGCCTCGCACACATGAATTCGCCCTCTCTCACCGGGGTGGCCAAGGACGTCTACCCCAGCCTCTTGGGCAGCCTCCAGTACGCAGCCGTCTGTACCCGCCCCGATGTCTCCACGGCATTGAGCATCCTCGGCTCTGCCCAAGCCTCACCCACCGAGGCACACTTGAAGGCTCTGAAAAAGGTCCTCCGCTACCTCCATGGCACCATCGACATGCGCCTGACGTTGGGGGGGGGCCTGGACCACAGCCTCCAACTCACAGGCTTTGCCGACGCTGATTGGGCCAACGACAGCAGCACCCGCAAGTCTCGCTCCGGCTATCTCTTCACCCTCGGACGCGGGCCAGTCAGTTACAAGTCCAAACAATAGACTTGTGTGGCTCAATCCACGTGTGAAGCCGAGTACTACTCTGCGGCTGACGCCACCAATGAGGGACTCCACCTCCGACAACTCCTGCGGGAAATCTTCAACTCCCCCATCACCGAAACCACCACCATCTGGGAGGACAACCAAAGCGCCATTGCATACTCCCAGAATGCCTTGGTCAGCGAGAAGACAAAGCACATCGGTCTGAAGTGGCACTTCCTCAAAGACCACGTGGAGCAGGGAGCCATCAAGTTGAGGTACCTCCCCACTCACCAGATGGTGGCTGACATGCTCACCAAACCCCTCCCAGGACCTGCACTGGCAAGACACCGAAGTGCGATCCTTGGAGGACAAGACCCAATGCAACGCTTCATCCCGTAGCTACCTTCAGGGGGGTGTTGTAAGTAATACCGTATACGTATTAGTTGAAGATAGCTAATGTAAGCTACTCTAGATATGATTAGTACATGTCTAGATCGGACATACCGATAAACTGTTTGACTCGGTACAGAGCTGTCGCTAGGCTACAACTCTCACACTTATGTTGTCCCGACACCACGCATGTAGGCTGGTTGTCGCCGTAATTGTTCCGTTTGCGGAACTGTGACTGTAACTACGTTTGCGTAAGTTATCTTCCACACTAACGGTGTTTGCATGGTTCAATAGAAACCCAATGCTAGGCAGGCCGCGTCACAGGACAGATGACGACGGTTAGATAGCCCTAACGCCTGACACGTAAGCGTAGCTTCCATGTGTAAGCTATCTGGGCAGAAACCTATTTAAGCCCCGTGCAATAGAGGGAGGTGACTGAACCATTTAACAATTCCATTGTTCACTTACAACCTATATTGCTTAAGTACCGAAGTGAGATATCTTCTCAACATCTTCACTGACATTCTCGACAACAGAATTTTGCCATCTTGCAACGACAAAACTAGACAGATTAGAATTGATTTGTGCTAGCGTTTAGCTTGAGGAGGCTAACCGCCACACTGGTTTCGGAGCTCTTTGGTCGACACACGTTTTGGCTACCAATAGATTTGCTCGACGTTGCTTGTTTGATTCGATATGGCTTCTGTCGGACGTGGACGTTTCGTGGTGGTCGTAATTCACGTTGGAGGGACTATACTGTCGAACATTAAGCTAGTGTTACAACGCGAACCTCGCACTGGTAAAACCTGGTTCCCGGCTGGCTCTGTGGCAGCTAACGAAGAGCATGTTGACGCTGTTGTTCGTGAGTTACGCGAGAAAACCGGTCTTACTTTGACACCGGATGATTTGACGCTGTTGAGTGACGCTCCTGTTCGAGTTGCGTTACCTGATGGACAACAGCTTGTTTTCGTGTACTCGGTTTCTGTCCCTGTCCTGTTTGCTACGAGCCACGTACGTACTCTTGCTCAAGTCGAGCAGGTTGTTACAGCACAGTCGACGATTAATCCGGATGGTACTTATGTCGTCCCGGAAACGATTACCATAGATGGTCTAAATCTTACGCCCGCTCAGACACGGTTACTTCATGCTGTGAAACACAAGAGCGAGTTACTTCACTTCGGTTACGTGACTCAGTGGGAGACTTTCTGTCGTGCAGTCTACCAACACAGCCCTGTCTTTCACGAAGACACGACTATCCCAAGACAATTCTTCCTGTTACCCCGGTTTTCCTCAGTGGATGTTGGTGCTGTCTGGCTACTGATTCGAGGCCATATCAATCAGCTGTTCGGTGAGGGGCCGACTGATTTACGTGTGGGCACTCCAATGCCTACTCGGAACTTGGCTGGCCTTCCTGTGACACTTACGGAGACGCAACGCAAGGCCGCAATTAACTCCCCGTATCAGTATGGAGGCAACGCTCGTGACTTGGAGGACTGGCTTGAAGCGCAACCACAGCGCTTTCTTTTGCTCGGCATTACGGCTGACTCGTATGACTCAGTAATCTGGGTTACGTCGCAGTTCTCTGGACCTCTGAACGGGTGGTGGCTAAACCGGAAAAACCAAGCCGCTATTCCGTCTACCTACGACCTGCTTGTCGAGGAGTTACGCAAGACTACGTTTCTCCCGAACATTCAAGATGACGCGATTAACGCTCTGCTCAACCTTACGCAAGGCAACATGAGTTACGCAGTCTATGTTAAGCAGTTCAACGACTTCTTACGTCGGTCACGTCAAGACCTTACAGCCGACGTTCAGTGCGTTTGCTTCATTAATGGCCTAGCTAACTTTGCCCTGAAGACCCAAGCTAAGTCACACCGGTCTCAAAAGGGGTACAACGTCACTCTGGTGGAGCTTCAGAATTTCCTGAATGACGTCGTAACAGATTCGCCGGAACTCGGTGGCATGCGGTCTTCTGCTGGCCCATCTGCTCAGCCCTCGAGGAAGCGCAACTTTGACGACCCTCTCGTCGAAGCCTTTAAGATCTAAAAGCGCAATGGAGGTGGCCGTGGTCGAGGCCGTGGTCGTGGACGTGGAGGCAACGGTGGTGGCCGTGGTCAAACATCTTCTAACACTGGCCGTGTTGACTTCAACACACTCGCTAATGCGATGACCCTTGAGGAGCGCAAGCGACACATGGAGGAGGGAATCTGCTTCAAGTGCCACAAGAAGGGACACCGACTGTTTCAGTGCCCGGAGTGGAAGGGCAAGGCACCTATGGAGCCGTCTCAGTCTAAGAAGCAATGATGGTGGCAAGGATTTACCAGCAAACTGGAGCAGTCGGCTACATCTACTGTTCGTTTTGAGACACTGTTAGCGACAAAGGTCGTCGACACTCCGTCGACATCTCCATCGACTACAGTTGCGACGCATGCAACGCTAGTAGCAGGTCGTCGTCGTCAAACAAAACAGAGACAGAGTCGTAAACCTATAACCAGACGTTCAATTGATTGGAAACTGGTTTACTCAGTCTTTGACCCTCTGCATGCAAAATTTAACTTCACATTGGAGGAATGTGCTGATGATGAAGGTTTGAACTCGCACGGTGACTTACCTCACTGTTCGCCGAGTGACTCGATTCTTGAGAGGGACTTGACAGGAGAACGGGTGTTTATTAATCCACCCTGGGAGCTAGCTAAGCAGATTGCACAGCATTTTGAGGATTGTCGTCGAACATCTCCGACATCTACAATGGCTATTTTTGTACTGCCAAAGTGGGCGAAATTTTGCTCAACTGACTAAGCACTGGAAACTCTACCAAGAATTCCCAGCGCGGACACAGCTGTTCACTCGCCAGTCACTGGAGAGCCCAACGCAACAGGAGGTGGTTGCTCCAGCTCCTTGGCCTGTACAGCTGTGGTTAGTCGACGCAGATTGTGCGTTTTACGACTCGACCACATCAACAACATCTGACCAACCCACCTCGGTACATGTACCTTCTGGCGACGCGGAACATTCCATCGCTACGCTGCGACAATTTTCTTCGCCAGCTACAGCCCTGTTGACTGACCTCACGGAAGCTCGCCCGTTAATTCGAACTGAGCTGACTGTGAAAACTCATGATGGCGGACACCTGATTTCTGGATTAGTGATCTGCGCTGCGACGCTTGATTTCGACGCTTGATTTCGCTGGATTAGAGGACTTCGTACGACGCTTTGCTTTACAAACTCGGAAGTCTGCGACTAAGACCCATGTTCGACTCGCCAACGGACAGCGGGTGATTTCTTCGACAGTCTGCGATGTCACTTTTGAGCTGGCTCGCCACGAATTTCACCGGACTTTTTACGTCTTACGTGATTTACGTGCTGCTGATTTAATTATGGGTTTACCATGGCTTGATGACGAACATGCCTCTTTACAGTTTGGTTCTACCCGAGTTTTTACTCTAATGGACGGCACAGCAGTGGAGACTACGCTCGAGGAACGACGCCCTGAGTGTCTGCTATTGTCGTCTACTAAAGTTCAGAAACTCATGCGCAAGACGCGCCGCAGCAGAGGACGTCATACTGAATTTTACGCCATTGAACTTACGTCGGCCGCTGAACACACAGCCGACTTTCACACTGGAGAGGAGCTGACTACAGAACAACGTGATAACTTCCGGTCGGTACTCTACGATGACTTTCCGGAGTTACTGCGACCTGTCGACTCTCCACATGTAAGCCGACAGTGGGATCATTCCATTGAAACAACTGGCCCGATGCGACGCCAACGGCTAAACAGATTGTCACATGCGGAGCGCGCTGAGCTCAATCGACAGCTCAAAGACGCAGTGGAGGCTAGTCTGATCCGTCCCAGCTAGAGTGAGTTCGGCTCGCCAATTCTTTTTGTGCGGAAAGCTTATGGCTCGCTACGTTTGTGCATTGACTACCGTGGCCTTAATGAGGTTACGCGTAAAGATGCTTACCCGCTTCCGCGTGTGGACGACACGCTTTACGAACTTAAGGATGCGAACTTTTACACCCATCTCGACCTCGCCTCTGGCTTATGGCAAGTTCAAGTGCGTGAACATGACATCCATAAGACGGCGTTTCAGACCCATGATGGCTTAACGGAATGGGTCGCCATGCCGTTTAGCATGTGCAATGCACCAGCGACATTTCAGCGGATGATGAATGACATACTTCGCGACTTTTTACATAAGTTCGTGACAGTCTACCTCGATGACGTCTGTATCTATAGTCGAACTTTGGAGGAACACCTGGAGCACATGCGTCTTGTGTTACAACGCTTTAAGGAGGAGGGCTTGAAATTACGCCTTAAAAAGTGCTTCTTCGGACTGCAAGAGATGGAGTACCTCGGCTATACTGTGTCACCTGGTAAAATTTCGGTTTCCACAAAGAAGGTCGAAGCCGTTGTAGACTGGCAAGTGCCCACGACGCAGAAGGAGGTTCGCAGTTTCGTACAGTTCTGCAACTTCTACGCCAGATTTATTCATCACTTTAGCGACCTTACGGCTCCATTGACGGACTTACTGCGGAAGTCCCAGCCACAGAAGGTTACGCTGACGCCTACCTGTTTGGAAGCCTTTGAGACTCTCAAGTTACGGCTCATTTCCGCGCCATGCCTTATCCTTCCGGAGGTCAGCTCGGATGCGACGTTCACCGTGGCTACAGATGCTTCAACAGTGGGGATTGCAGCAGTCCTATTGCAAGACCAAGGAGGAGGGCTTCAACCAGTCTCTTACTGTGCGCGTAAGCTGAATCCAGCTGAGCGTGGTAACACTTACTCTGCGTACGAATTAGAAGCTTTGGCCGTATGCGAAGCTGTCAAGCATTGGAGGTGCTATCTTGAAGGATGCTCTAAGTTCCTTGTCGTAACAGACCACGACACACTGCAACATCTGCTCGGGCAACCGAACAACAGGCTGAACAAGCGGCAAGCAAGATACCTGCGGGATTTGCAACCGTTTGTGGGCTCGATGACACTTGCATATCGCAAGGGAGGTTTGAACGAAGCTGACCCGTTAAGCCGGCGTCCAGACTTCGTACCTTAGGCCACATTTCCATTATTTTGGGATGGCGAGGTTCCGTCAGATCGAGAATTACGACGGAAGTCCCATCTACTGTTTGAAGACGCACAGCTAACTTTATTGGTTGTTAACGCGTTGCAGCTGAGCCCTAAGTTCGCTGATCTCATTCGCGAGGGGTACTCCCAAGACTCGTTTTATGGGGACGAGGGTGAGTGGACGAAAGACAGTCGGATTGAAGCCAGAGACGGATATTTTGGCGCCTCGATCGCCTCTGTATTCCACAGAACACTGAGCTCCGACTGCGATTGATCATATAGCTGCACGAAAGTTCGTCAGCTGGTCACATGGGAGTTGCTAGCACTCTTGCTAAAGCACTCGACAGATTCTGGTGGAAACGAATTCGCCAAGATGTGAAAGACTTTTGTGAACGCTGCGTCGTATGTCGACGCGCAAAGATTAGACCGCAGATGGCTGCGACTCTTTACCCGCTACCTGTTCCACCCAGACCGTGGCACAAAGTTGGTCTTGACTACTTGACACACTTGCATGAGAGCAATGGCTTTAACAGTGTGCTGATTGTAGTAGACCATCTAACTCGAATGGCCCATTTTCTGCCGTGTACATAGACGGTTACTGCCGAAGAAAGTGCAACTTTGTTTTTACGGGGAGTCTACCGCTTACATGGACACCCCGTGTGATGGTCAGTGATCGCGACCCGAAATTTGTCAGTGCCTTTTGGCAGACACTTTGGCGACGCCTCGGAACGCGCCTGAACATGTCTTTCAGTCGACATCCATAAACAGATGGACTGACAGAGCGCGTGAACATCACGTTTCAGCAGCTTCTTCGTTGCTTATGTTACTATGATGGCTATGATTGGACTACGCTACTACCACAAGTGGAATTTGCGTACAACGCTTCGCGTGCACTCGGAATTGAGCACACACCGTTCGAGACTAATTTTGGATTCTCTCCTGAGGAGCCTCCTGACCTGCTATTCAGCATGCGACCATCAATTCCAGTTTCGCAAGACGCAACAGAACGGTTAAGATTGTTACAGGAAGTACACACCCCGGTACGCTCAGTGTTACAGCTACACAAGGACGAGATGCAAGAACGCACAGAACCGTCTACAACGCCACACTTCACTAAGGGAGACAAGGTGTCAGTCGTCACTGCAAACCTTTTTCTACGTGGACAACCGAATCGGAAACTCAGAGACAGACAGCTTGGACCTTTTTCAATGGAGGAGCAGATTGGGAAACACAGTTACAGATTGAAACTTCCAGCGACAGCACGCTTACATCATGTGTTCCATGTTAACAACTTGCGACCCTGCTCTACCGCTCCGCTACGACCAGCTGTCCCGATGACTCTACCTAAAGGAGACGACGAGGAGTTTGATGTCTCGCACATCTTTGTTTTGTGCATCAAGTCGCTACCTGGACGACGAGGCAAATATGTGCTCTTCATGACACACTTCAACGATGACGACATCCCACCTGTCTGGCACCGGTTGAACGAAGTACACCGGACCACAGCGTTACAAGATTTCTTGGAGACGCCCCAATGGCACAAGTTTGCCAAGACTCATGCGTACATCGACTTCATGCACGCTCACCCAACGCGCATTCCTGAGTCCCAATAACTGCTTCACTAAAGGAACTTAGACCACGGAGGTCTGCCTCGCGGCGGCCTCAAAGATCTGTCAAGAGGGGGAGGGTACGAGTGTGACGAGTACAGTCTTGCAACAATACATTGCAAGACATTGTACAGGTACTCGTTACTGATTCCAATTCGTGCTTTTCCATCGGACGGACGTACACACGTGGGTACGTCGCTACTGCAATATTCATCTGATATTCAGCTGATGCTACAGTACGACAAGTACTTCCCGGTACGTACAGATACGCATAATTAATCTAACCAGCCAGATGACGCGCCTAAGCGAGTTCTTCGATGCAGATTGAGCCGCGTCGTGAAACCCAATGCTAGGCAGGCCGCGTCTCAGGATAGATGACGACGGTTAGACAGCCCTAACGCCTGACACGTAAGCGTAGCTTGCAAGCGTAAGCTATCTGGGCAAAAACCTATTTAAGCCCAGTGCAATAGAGGGAGGTGACAAAACCATTTAACAATTCCATTGTTCACTTACAACATCTACTGCTTAAGTACAGCAGTGAGACATCTTCTCAACATCTTCACTGACATTCTCGACAACAGAATTTTGCCATCTTGCAACGACAGAAATAGACAGATTAGAATTGATTTGTGCTAGCGTTTAGCTTGAGGAGGCTAATCGCCAGATTAAGGAGCATGACGGTCTACCACCAACCCGCGAGTGTGACTTCGAGATTAACCTAGAGTGCGATGAACCACCTAAGGAGCGAACATGCCGTATGTCACCGGCAAAACTCCGAGAGGTTGAGGTACAATTGCAAGATTTACTCGGAAAAGGTTTATTCGTCCGTCTAATTGAAATTGAAATTATTTACAACATGTACCGTATGCGCCGGTTTTTCACCAAAAGCCGGATGCGTCGGCTGCTGTCTCTGGGCCCTCCCAACTATGCCATACAGGGAACTTACAAGTCATGGCTAGACCGTTAACCACCTAAATCCAACCTCTCCAATAGTGGTCGGGGGTTTTACTCTCCCCCGGGGAGGTGTGCAAGAAGAGGCGAGGGCTGCGTGCAGTTAGGGGCGTGCGAAGGGGCAATGTGCGGATGCGCGGCGGGAGGTCGTGCGGGACTTGATGCGGTATATGAGTAGGAGGTGATGCAGCCATTGGACAGTATGCGTGTGGAGTTGTGCAAGGATGCGAGACGTGTCGAGGTGTGCTTTGGAGACGAGTTTATCAGGAGGGTCGGTGCGGGCGGTGAGTAGGGAGGTGAGACTCGTGATGGTGGAGGAGTGCGGTGTACCTGAGCGGCTCATGACGATGGGAAGGATGTCAACCACTGTGCCTGGCCATTGGCTGCGGATGGCGTTTGCAAGGGGTGTGTATTTGGCACGTATGAGGTTGGCTGTGTGGGAGAGGTTATTGTCTGTGCAGTACTTCCATTCCCCTATCTGAATCTTTCTGATGGATGCGTAACGTCGGCGACCGTTTGAGTGACCAACGAATCGAGGTTCGAGGATGCGGATGAAGTCGGGTTTGTGTGCGGGGGGTCGTAGCGCGGGGGGGGAGAATCTCAGGTGGGAGGACGGCGGGACACGAGGTTAGGGAGTCGGGCGAGAGACCTTCGTCAGCAGCAACAAGGCGGGTGGGCATGTGGGTGGGGTGAGGTGGGTGGCAGTCAAGTGGAGTGTGGGTAGGAGTGGGGGAAGCAAATGATTTTATGGGTTTATTACCAAAGTCTGCAGTGATGGTTTCCCAGCGTCCTCCGTTGTGGCGCTCCAGTAAGGAGAGTAGGAGTTGTAGCGCGCTGTTGTGTTGGTCCTATCTTAGGCCAGACATGGTGGGGCAGTTACCGGCCATGTGGCCGTTACTATTGAATTGGCCACATAGGGGGCAGCGCAGGGTGGGGTTATGAGTAAGAAGGCGGGTGTTGTGGACTCCCCACATGAATTCTTGCTTGTGTGTAAACTGGATATTTGTGAGGGTTGAGTGCTTTTTGTGGAAAGAGAAATCGGCGCCGTCCTCCACGGCTCGGGCGAGGAGGGCACCGTGTTTGGTTGTTTGCGAGAGAGGTGTGTGCGTGTGTTTGGTGTTGTAGGTGTGTGCGTCGGCTTTGAGGTTGGTGTATCTATAGGGTAATGGGTCCCCTAGGGTTTGTGGGATGAGGGTGTATGGCCAGGTCCAGGGGCCTATCGTGACCTCTGAACCTGTGGTGTATGTAGTGTCGGGTGGGTGACCATCTGCTACTCGGTTGGCGAGGGTGTCTGCGAGGTCGTTACCTAGGGAGTGGTTGTGGGCTTTGATTTTGCCGAGGTATGTACGGATGCCTGCGACGCAGCGGGTTTTAAGGGTGTCTGTGATGGATAAGAGGGTGTCGCGGTGAATATTGTGTATGTAAGCGGAAGGGCAGTTTAAGTATCCTTGTATGAGGCGGAGGGAGCACGCACTGTCTGTGAGGAGGTGGGTGCGGCCAAGTTGGAGGCCTATATTTATGCCAGCTAATTCAGCGCGATTTATTGTGTGCGAGGGAGGGGTAGAGGTCACCATGATTTTGATTTTGGTGTCCGAGGCGGGGTGGGTAGGTGCTGCTCCGAGGGGGGACGAGCTTCCTTTTTTCGAGCCGTCTGTGTATACAAGGTCATGCCAGTTCCAAGCAAGGGTACCGCTGGTTGGGGGGTATGTTAGATGCGCGCGTTCCGGGAGGGGGTACGTGAGAGGGTGAGTTGGGTTTGGGGGGAGGTGGTATATACTTGCTGAGTGGGGTGAGTAGGTGTCAAAGAGGTGTGGAGGTGGGGGGGTGATGATGGGGTTGGGGAGGTGGGTGTCGTAGATAGATTCGAGAGTGTTGTGAAGTGCGGTCATGGCTGTGGGTGATGGAAAGGTGGAGAGTACGAGGGGGTTGGCGACGAGGTATATGTCGACCCTCCATCGTGTGCCTAATGGGGTAGGGGTGGGGTTGCCAGTGTGTTGGTCGGGGGGTAGGAAGGTGTTTGCGTTATTGTAGAGGGTGTATAGGTGGTGGGTGTATGGGGAGATGATGTATTTGGGGTGGCGGTAGGGTGTGTGTTCCCAACGGGGGAGGATGAGGATGGTTGCGCTAGGTGTGTGAGGGGTTGTAGGTGTGCGCTGGTGATTGCGTGTTCCATGGCGCGTCGCATGCATTCGTGGTCGTATTCGGGGTTGGCTATGTTGGTGCCTTGCCATGTGTGTGGGGCATTACTGCCACTAGATGAGAAGACTGTATCTTCGGGGTAGAGGGAGTGGTAGGTGTGGGAGTGAAGGGATTTATTGAGGGGGTCGGAGTAGAGTTCTGTCTGTATGTGGAATGTGTGGCGGAGAGTTGTGAGTAGGTCTTCTCTAGTGGCCCATCTATTGCGGGTGGTGGTGGCGGGTGTGGGTGAGTGGATTTCTGAGCGAGAGCCTAGGCGAGTGAGGAGGTGGTAGACCTCCTCTTCGAACGTATGCTGCGTGAGGTCGGGGCGGAAGAGTTGAAAGAGGTGGCGGACGCGGGGGCCGGTAAGGGTGGTGACCGTGCGGCCGTCGGGAGTGCAGAGTACTGTGGTGTCGTGGAGTGATGGGTGTGCGTGGATGGCGAATTTGCCGGTAGGGAGCATGTCGAGGTCGGGGTTAATGGGGTCATGGTTGAATGTGATTAGGGGGTGTGACCAGGGAGGGGGTCCGGGTTCTGGCAGAATGGGTGTGGTGGAGGAGACGAAGCCGGAGTTAAATGCGGTGAGGGCGGTGGGGCCGGAGGGGGTCTCACTGATGGTGTCGTGTAGTTGTAGGCATGGGGCCCACTGGACTTCGTGGAGGCGGGTGAGGTCGTGTTGTTGGCCGCGAGCACACCACTCGCACTGCCATGTGACGGGTCCCTGAGCTGGGCGGCATTGGGAATGTATGGCGAAGTGCGGGCATGTGCAGCAGGTGGAGGTGGGTTTTGTGTGCAGTGGGTCATGACAGATGGAGCAGGCGGTGGGGGGGGTGGGGAGGCATACCGATGTGGGGGTGGAGGAGATGAGGCGGAAGCCGTCGTCGAGTTGTAGCTGAATGTCCCATTCCGTGAGGTGTTCCGGGGCCCATATTCAACCATGTACTGCGTTTGGCCGTATTCTGTGTCCTTGTGTTTGGAGATGATACGGTTGACGTCGCAGGGGGGGTTGTGGTGGTCCGAGGGGGTGAGGTATTCTGTGTCTAAGTGTATGGTGGGTGCGGTGGGGGTGGGGTGAGTGGTGCGGGAGGTGTAGATGCCGGATGAGAGGGTGGGGGGTGAGCGAGGGAGGTGTGGGGAGAGGAGGGGAATCCATGAGGGGTGTATAGTGGTGGGGGGGGGGATGGTTGTTTGGTAGTGAGGCCTGTGAGGGGGAGGCGGTTGTGGATAGTATCGAGGGGTTCGGTGATGATTGCGGCGAGGAGGCGGATGGGAACTAAGAGTGGGGTGGTGGACCTCGTGAGTGTGGTGATGGACTTGCATGATTTGAGGATGAAGGAGGATGAGGTGGCTCTGAGGAGGACTTGTGGCCACGTGGTGATGTTATTTTTCCAGAGGGGGGTGAGGCGGGGGAGGAGAGAGGCGTGTGTTTTGCGGGGAGAGAAATCGCAGTAGGCTTGCTTATATGTGTGAGGGTCGGTGATGTGTGTGGCTTTGTCCCGGAGTGAGGCGAGGAGGGCGTTGTCTTGAGTGGTGAAGTGGGCGCGGATTGTGGAGGCGATAGGGTTGGTGAGGGAGAGTGGAGGGATGTTGTGGAATAGGGTGCCCGCATCGCGCCGAGCTCTGACTAAGCACTTGAGTGTGGGTGGGGTGTAACAAGTGGACATGATGGATTCCGAGGGCCAGTGGGAGTACGTGGTGGATAAGGTCCGGATGTGTGCGCGGGCCATGTGGCCTCTATAGCCTGAGTTGTTCATGATTTTATGTAGGTGGCAAACTGTGAGTTGTGCGGCGTGGGCTTTGAGGGAGGGGAGGCCGTATCCTAGGTCTGAGGTAGGGCGGTAAAGGGCGGTGCGGGGAAGGTTACGTACCGAGGAGACGGCGGAGCGGAGTGCGCGGCAGATTTGTCCTTCTAGAGTGTCGAGTTGGGAGTCGGTGAAGAGGCCGAGCTGGAGGGTGAAATGCTTTCCGATGAGGAGTCCACGGATGACCCTGATTCTGCGGGATTGTGTTAGTGGGGAGGTGAAGAGGGTGGTGATGAGGGATGCAGTGGTGCGTTTTAGTTCGTGCTAGTATTTGGTGAAGTTGAGGGAGGTGTTCAGTTCTACCCCTAGGACTCGGTATGAGTCCTTGGGGCCAATGGAGGGGATGGGGGCCGGGGTGGAGTTTAGGGAGATGAACTGAGTTTGCAGGCGGGATGCGAGGAGGGTAGTGTTGGCTCGTCCGTCTAAATCTCCGTACGGTGCCCCGATTAAATTTGTACGCAAGAAGGATGGTACCATGCGTATGTGCGTAGACTACCGGAAACTCAACGACCTTACGAGGAAAGACCGTACACCGTTACCCCGGATTAATGAATTACTCTTGCTATATGGGGCTCATTATTTCAATAAGTTGGACTTGTAAAAGGGCTATCACCATGTTCTAATTAAAGAGCGCGACATACAAAAGACAGCATTCCGACCTTATTACGGATTGTTCGAGTACCGCGTCCAACCCTTTGGACTCTACAACGCCCCAACTAGATTCCAAGCGATGATGAATATAGTTTTAGCCCCGTATGTTGGCAAGTTATATGTGGTATATGTGGACGACGTGTTGATCTACAGTAAGACGGCCGATGAACACCTCGAACAGATTCAACTCGTGTTACGGGAGCTGCAGCGACACCAATTGCATATCAAACTCTCTAAGTGTTACTTCGGACGAGCGAGCGTCAACTTCGTGGGACATGTGGTGGAAGCTGGAAAGATCCGATTGGACCCCGACAAAGTGGAAGCAATACGTAATTGGCCCCGTCCGAAATATGTGACATAAGTACGAGGATTTTTGGGACTTGCTGGATATTACCGGAGGTTTATCAAACAATTCGCAACCCTTGCAGCCCCATGAACGGACATGACCAAGAAGACACCGGAGTTTCGGTGGACTCCTCAATCCCTGTCAACATTCCAGCAAATTAAAGACGCGATGGTACGTGCACATTCATGATAATTCCTGACACTTCTCCTAATGCAAGGTACACTTTGTATACGGATGCTTTGGATTTGCAGTGGGAGGTGTGTGGTTACAAGACCAAGGTATTGGACTACAACATTTTGCGTATCATGCTAGAAAGATGAACAAGCATGAGGTACACTATCATGTTCACGAACAAAAGTTATTGGCATTGCGCGACACTCTACTGAAACCCTAAAACCCTAAACTACTTAGATGGCGCGGCGGGATTTACGGTAATTACGGACCATGACACGTTGCGACACTTCTTCCGGCAGCGCGATTTGTCTACTCGACATGTGCGATGGCTACAAGTTTAAGCGCCTTATCCACGACAGATAGACATCGTGTACAAGAAGGGAGCAGTCAACAATGCATATGCTCTGTCTCGCCGACCAGACCTCAAGGACTCATTACATGAGCTACAACTCTTACGCGATTGGACCAACGACGAAGCAAAATGCGAGTTACACGCGCAAATGTTTTCCATGGAATCCCGGTTACATCCTGACTCTAGACTTCATGCGGAAATCAGAAGTGCTTATGACTCGGATAAATACCCGCTTAACCGAAAATCTCTGCCTACTTGGCTTGTACGTCAATCGAATGGACTCTTGTACGCATACGGGACAAGACTGTATGTTCCGGACGTTTCTACATTGCGATCAAGAGTATTTGAAATTTGAAATTTGAAATTGTTTACAACAATACCAGTATAAACCGGCTGCTGTCTCTGGGCCCCCCCTTATGCTATGCCATACAGGACTTAGTAGACTGAGGTAGACCGTGAACCACTAATCCCAACCTCTCCAATGGCAGTAACGATACCGTCTAAAACATACTCATAAACAAGTACTGTATGCATACAAGTATGAAATATAAAATGTCGCTAATCTCCACGATACGCGGCCTGCTCCAGCCGCTGCGGGGTCGCTGATCAGCAGAGCTGTCTAGCTTGAGCTGGTCCAGGCGAACCTGCCTGACCTCGGCTCCTGTGCGACTCCGGTCGTGCCGGAGCTTGGGGGGAAAGGCAGGTAAAAAACCCCCCTCGCAAAGGTCGTCGTCGGTCCCGCCTCGATCCGTGCTCAACCCCGCCCGAGGTATTAGCTGCTCCTCTCGACGCAGCTCGCCACCTAGCCGAGTCTTCTCTCCTCCTTCGGGGGCTGAGAAGAGAAAAGAACTAGGCTGCAGACGGTGTCCGGCTGGCTCTCCTGCCCCCGAGCCAGATTTTCTCCTGTCCCCTGTCCTTTTCCCGTCTGTCTCCAACACCTATCTGATCGCGCTGTGGCCGTCCGTGCCCTCCCCCAGTGGTTTACGTTGTTAGGGGGCCGCCTGTACGAGCAGTGTGCCGTTACGATAACCCTAGCCACACTGCCTGAGGCAGCCTATCGATAACTGGGTACCGACTAGGGATGGGGTAGGAAGAACACAGGGATCGAGTCGCCGGTCCTCAAAAGATGGTGGGTACGGGATTTTTTTCAAAAACCCCCCGTACCGGGCTTTTCCGGCGGCGGGTGATCCTAAGGACCGCCGCCGCCAGACCGTGCCGCTCCTCCGGCTGCGACCAACCACCGTCCTGCGTAGCCTCAGGCATGGCCCCCAGGGGAGATTTGAGGCGCTCGCAGGGCTGGCGATTGCTAGCGAGCGCCGTCCCTAGCGCTGCTTCCCAGCTGTCCGCCGCCAGCTCCAACACCTTCGTCCCTCCGCTGATCCGTCCGTACCCCTCTTCGCCAAAAAATATTTCGCAAACGCCGCCCCCGCCCCATCGTCGGAAGAGTATCTGCGAGTATTTAGTCGCGGAAAAGACATATCGGACTGGCCGAGCGGGAGATCCCTGTGTTGGTGTACGGATATTATGTTTTCCCAAAACCCTCCGTACATGGCTTTCCGACAGCTGCTGATCCCGCGGATCGCATCTGCCGGTACCTCGTTTAGCCCCCTACCGTGCCAGGACTGGCACGGCTATGGGGTTACCAGCGCCCACCGCGTGGAGGTAGAGGTAGGTGCCGACGGGCCTGCGAGCGCACCCCCCTCCGGGGCCGCCGCCGCTGCGCCGCCGGCGGGCGCCGCGATCAAGAGTACTTCACGAGCTGCACGACGCACCGACCGCGGGACATCCTGGTTTTACTAGACTACTGGTAGCAGTGACCCGAACGTATTGGTGGCCTAATATGAAGCGGACAGTACAACACTACGTACGCAGATGTGTTACCCGCCAACGTAACAAGGCAGCGCGACACATGCCCTATGGACTCCTTCAATCGCACGAGGTACCGACCATGCCCTTCGAGCACGTATCGCTTGACTTGATTACGGGCCTTCCCAAGTGCGATGGGTATGACATTGTGCTGGTATTTGTTTGTATGCTTACGAAACTGACGATTGTCGAGCCGATTACAAACATGATTACAACGGAGCAATTAGCGAAGGTTATGCACCGCGTTGTATTCCGGCATTTTGGCCTACCACGGAAATTGATATCCGATCGAGATCCCCGGTTTATGCGCCACTTTTGGCAAACCTTGTTTAGGGTTGTTGGCACCAAGCTTAATATTTCTACGAGCTACCATCCCTAAACAGCCGGCCAAACCGAACTAGTGAATCAGACATGGGAGCAAGTCAGACGTTGCTACGTGCACCCCTTGCACGACGACTGGGCTCAACACCTTACCAACGTGGAGTTTGCGATCAACGCAACGGTTTCTACGTCGACGACTATGTCTCCATTTAAGGCTACACTGGGATTCGAGCCGACATCTCCAACGACGTCTACATTTGAAGACAACGAGCCTAGCCGTACTTTACCGGAGCAAGTGAAGATTATGGTTGAGATGCACAAATTTGCCCACGACTGCGTCAAGGCAGCCCAAGCACATATGCAAGAAGCTTCAAATCGGCACCGGTTACCAGTACCTTTTACAATTGGCGACAAAGTTAAGCTCAAGGCAACAAATCTACGATTTGTACAACAACCATGTTCTAAACTACGCGACCGCTACATTGGTTCGTTTCTCATTACGGAGGAAGTTTCCCCGGTTGCGTTTCGGCTTAAGCTACCCCTTGGAATACGGATTCATGATGTTGTACACGCCAGTCTATTGAAAGTGGAATTAAGACATAGAACACGCCGACAATGCGCAACAAATTCCGATTGTGCACGATGCAAAGCGATTTGAGGTCGACCGACTACTCGACGTGGCCTTCAACTCCAACGGCACTTGACTTTTGTTCAAAGTTCGTTGGGCGGCACCTTTAAACGTACCTAGCGAGGACACTTGGGAGCCGATGCGAGGAGCCGAGGAGTTGATCACTTTAACATATTTTCCGAATTTCTTCGAACGGATGTTTATCGAGATTTTCTGCGACCCCTGACTTTGTCAGATTTCGCAACCGCTGGCCTGCAAGAACCCCCAAGATACCAAGATCCTGAGTGCTGCACATCGAGGACGCTGGTGGTTGAGGGGAGGGTGTCATATCCAAGCCCATTTATCTAACTGCTAGCACCGGACGTCAGTCATTTCCTTTAAATGGTACCTATACCTGAGCGATATTCGGTGACTCTTTTATTGTCATCACGGCAGTACCACTGCATCGCCGTATTTTTTGGTCATATTAGTAATATAGAGGTTTGAATTACAGGGCTAAATTACGAAGTAACCGGCGTTACCTCCGTTACATGCGTTACCTCCGACGCTACATCTCCCTAACGGTTCAAGCGCCCAAGCGCGCACGGACAGTAAAATGTCCGCACCCGATATAACACACCAGCAGCGATTGTGTGTCCACCTTCTGCCTTTTGCGAGAGCTATCGCTCACGCAAACGGCATCGTGGCTCTTGCTAGCCACGCAAGGTGTTGATCACTGAGTCTCCTGCACGACGCACGAAAACACACTCCGTCAGTCCAAATGGCAGACCGCCTGGTATTGCCTACTGACCTCTACGTTGCGCCCGGTGACGCGCCGGAACAGCAGCCAGACCAGCTGCAATTGCTAACACAGATTGTGCAGCAGTTAGCAGCCCAGGTCGAAACTCTCTCCGTCGCAACCGCGTCAACAAAACCAACTACTTCAGCCATCCCCACAGCCGACTCCGACAGCGCTGCGGGTGGACGACTCGAGCTCGACGCTCTACCAGCTGACAGTAAAACCAACCCTCTAGAGTACATCGACCCTAGAGAGTGGTCAGAATTCGCGTCCCGTACGTTCGCGGACTGCCTACCCCCATCTGGCACAACAGCCCCGTGCCTGTGGAACCCTCGACACGACGAGGCCGACAAATTTTTTACGGACAACGCGAGAATTTCTTCCCGCGACGAGTATCGACACCTGCTCTGCTATGGTGTGTTTACGGCCGCCGTTAACGCGGCACTCGAAACTGCTATGGAAACGCTTCGCTCGGTCACCTCTACCCCCGACGAAACAACCTACGCCTACTCCCTCGTCGACGCAGCGCTACGTACTAATCAAGCAGTGGCCTCAGCGGGGGAAGCGCGACTCACCTACATCAGACGCTTCAAGGCCAAGAAGATTCTCACCGGAGAAGAACGCGTCGCGGAGCGTCTCGTCTACTCACGATGCTTCGACACTGTCGCCTCCGATCGTGGAGGCAACGTCGTCGACGGACTCCTGGCAGCCCTGGAGGACAAACGACTCGAAGTCAGCATCACAGCAGCTGCAAAAGCGCAAGCAGCTGCCCAGTTCAAGGCCGACAAGCCTAGACCAGACAAACCGGACAGGCCGAACGATAAGCCGGACAAGCCGGACAAAACCAAGGCCAAGCCAAAGGACCGCACGAGCGGCCGCCCCCTCCCCCCTACCGACAAGGCACACAAGAAGACCGAGGGCGACAAGGACGAATGACGGGGTGACCCGCCGCGCCGATTCCTGCAACCCAGATTCAAACTACATGCGTCATCGCGTGCGGCGAAACTGGCAAGCCTGGAAAGATATCGGCGCGAGCGGACAAGTCTTACGGTGGATCCGGGAGGGCGTTACTATTCCCTTCCTAAACAACCGACCCCCACCCCCGTTCAACCAAGGTACTTCACTGCTGGACGCTACCCCCGAGCAGCTCACCTTTGTCGAGGCCGAGCTCGCGCGCTTCGTGGAGACGGGAGCCTGGGAACGCACCACCTGCAGCAAGTACGTGTCAAGACTCTTCTTAGTCGCCAAGCCCGGCCACAATCAGTGGCGTTTTATCGTCGACCTACGACACCTGAACAGCTTCTGCGTCAGAAAGCGACTACGGATGGAGTCTTTGCTAGGCGTTCGTCATCTGACTCGGAAGGGCGACTACATGTTCTCGTTCGACCTAAAAGACGGGTTCTACGCGCTGGGCATCGTGCCAGAGCAGCGCGACTATCTAACCGTAAACGTTCGCGGCCAGCTGTACCGACTAGCTGGACTCCCGATGGGCTGGTCGCTCAGCCCTTACCACTTCTGCGCGTTCACGGACACATTCGTACGACACCTCCGTCAACCAGACCCCGGTGGGTTTACAACACAGAACGGGAAGCCTACACAACCCGACAGCGACAGACCAAGCAAGCGCTTCCTCCGACACACGCGGTGGCGCGGAGCCAAAATCTTACCTTACGTGGACGACTTTCTCCTCTTCGCCGCCACTCGTGCTCTCGCTCTCTCGCTCAGGCAGCGCGTCGACCGCCTCCTCACCAATCTCGGCCTTCTCCGCCACCCCTCCAAGGGTTTTTGGGAGCCGACGCAATACGGCCACCACCTGGGCATCGACATCGACACAGCTTCAGGTTACTTCTTCGCCCCGGTGGAAAAGCTACAGAAGCTCGCAAGACAAGCTCGTCACCTACTGCAACGTGCAACCCGAAACTGCAGATGGCTCCCTGTCAAGGAACTACAGTCATTCGCGGGTCAGGCGCAGTACCTTTTTCTGGCAATTCCAGCGGCAAGATTCTTCCTCCGCGAACTGCACTCCGTACTCGGCGACAAGTGGGGAGGCCGCGTCCGTCTCTCTCCGCAGCTCAGTCGAGATCTACAGTGGTGGACACAAGTACCCAGTCACGCCAACGGCAAGAACATACACCGCCCGGTCGAGTCAGCCTACATCCACTGCGACAGTTCGGGGTATGGATGGGGGGCAGTCCTGAACGGCAGACTCGAAGCCCGCGGCTTCTGGGGAATACAGGACGAACAGCAGCACATTACCTGGAAAGAACTGAAGGCCGTCCGTCTGGCCGTCCTCAGCTTCTTGCCACACCTGGCTGGCCGCAACGTCCTCCTCCACGAAGACAACCAGGCGGTCTGCCACGTCCTGACCGGCCTGACGTCCCGCTCCCCGGAGATGATGAACGAATTACGCCGGTTATGGTACCTGTTGGACACCAACAACATCCACATCAGGCCCAGATACATCCGTTCTGCGGCAAACACGTGGGCCGACAAGCTCAGCCGACACCTCGACAGCGACGACTGGCAACTCGACCCCGCGGTGTTCCACGAAATGGACACACACTTCGGCCCGCACACAATCGACCGGTTTGCGTCGGCTCTCAACACGCTACTGCCCCGCTACAACGCGAACTGGCTAGACCCATCGTGCGAAGCCGTGGACGCCCTTCACCTCGCCGATGCGAATTGGAGAGCAGAAAACAACTGGTGCAACCCGCCATGGCCCCTGCTACCCGACCTCGCCCAGAAACTACAGCAGAGCGGCGCAGCAGCCACGGTGGTCGCCCCCCGGTGGCAAGGGAAAGCGTGGCATCAGGCCCTTACCGAATTGGCGTGCCACGAGACGGTCCTTCCGGCCCGACCTCACTTGTTCCGTCCCGGGCGGCGGCACGGACGCGGTACAGTCGGCAAGCCTCATTGGCCCGTCACTGTATTCCGGATTCCCTCCCGGCCTGGTTGTACCTCCGCCGGGGCGCTGTCAGTGCTACACTGACCCTGTTCAACACACGGCACATCAGGCCAGCAGTCCAAGCCTACCCCACCAGACCAGCAAAGGTCCGCTACAAGGTGGAGGTGGCAGGCTGCAACAACCCGTGGGCCGCCTCGATGCGCCCCTACATGCAACGTCTACTGGGCACTGACAGCCTTGGAGCAAAAACGCTCGAATTGCTGACCGCCGCTTGGGCGAAGAGCACGTCCGACACGTACAACAGCGCAATCAAGCCTTACTTCCAGTTCTGCGAGGAGCAAGGCCTACCGCCGCTGGCAGCAACAACTGCTACCATGGCCCGCTACATTGCATGGATCGGAGAACGTGGCACCATTAAGGCTACTAGTCTACAGCCTTACCTTTCAGCCGTAAACGGGTTTTTCAAGGACCACGGCGCAGAACCAGTCGCACAAGGCGAATTGGTCGCCAAGGTCCGGCGGGGTCTCGCAGCGTCCCAAGTTTCCCTCCAGCCCAGCCGCACACGCCTGTACCTCCCAGCCCGGATTCTTGTCTCATCGCTACGCCTGGCCAAGGACCTCCGCACACAGCTGACAGACACTTGGACTCAGGCTCAAGCAGAACTCATTCTGCTGTTCCGAGCGTGTCTAGCGACGGTGCTCCTGGCCACATTTTTTTGTCGAGGTGGAGCGGGAGTTGAGTGCCGGTCTGGAGACCTGTTGTGTACTCCGACCGGCGGAATCCTCCTATACCACGGAACGAGAAAAGGTCAACGGGGTACTTCCACGGAGCGAAAACTCCTCTGTGAACTACCGGCCTCGGCTCACCCGGACATGGCGAAACTACTACAGTACTTCGACGCTGCCCGTACCAGGTTCTCCGCCGGGAAGATTCCGGACAGACGATGGGCTATTAGTGTACGCGAGCCTACGACAAACTGGACTGCGGACACCCTGACTGCTTGGCTACAACGCGTACTTTGTGCAGTACACGAACAACCTCCGGACGGTTTCGCGTGGACTTCGCACTCCCTCCGAAAGGGTGCAGCTACTGCTGCGTACAGTATCGGTACCCCAATGCAGAAGATCAAGTTCTTCGGCGGTTGGGCGCGAGAGTCGGACGTAGTCCTCGACTACATCGACCCAACAGTGCTCCCGTGCCCGGGAGCTTGGCAACTCTTTGGGTGGATGACCCCTGGCGGGCCCCCACCCAACGTCACACGCCAGTCGGCGACAGATGGCATAAGTGAGCCCCAACACAGCTTAAATGGTCATATTAGTAATATAGAGGTTTGAATTACAGGGCTAAATTACGAAGTAACCGGCGTTACCTCCGTTACATGCGTTACCTCCGACGCTACATCTCCCTAACGGTTCAAGCGCCCAAGCGCGCACGGACAGTAAAATGTCCGCACCCTATATAACACACCAGCAGCGATTGTGTGTCCACCTTCTGCCTTTTGCGAGAGCTATCGCTCACGCAAACCCACCCACCCGATTTAGTCAAGCTAGCTGGCAGCACAAGCTACTTGTCAAAAGGTTGTTTCTGGAACACCTGAGGCGTGGATATTGAAAGACTGACACTTGGTGGCCATGGGAGAGACCAAGACCGGTACAGAGGCACAAACAAGATTTACGCCACACCCAGATTGTAAGAAATCCTCTTTCTAAGACAATTATATAAATAATTTCTCTACGCTGTATAATAATATCCAGAGATTAGGTTCTGCTATTCGTCTAAGGTTGCCAACTTAGCCTAACCAAAGTAGCATCTCACACAAGGTCTCTCTCCACCCGAGCCGCACACGCTTCTGCCTCCCAACATGGATTCTCGTCTCATTGCTACGCCTCGCCCATGACCTTCGCACATTGTTGACTGACACTAGGGACCACGACCAATTGGACACCATTATATTATTTAGAGCGTGTCTATTTTTTGTCGCGGGGGAGCGGGAGTACAGTGAACGTTTGGTGATATGATTTGTACACCAACCGGTGGATTCCTCCTCTACCACAAAACACAAAAAGGACAGCGCGGTCCTTCCACGAAGCGAAAAGTCCTATGTGAAATGCCAGACACTGCTCACCCGGACATCGCGAATCTACTAGTAAGGTACTTCGACGCTGCATGTACCGAGTTCTCCGCCGGGAAGATTCCGGACAAGCGATGGGCCATTAGTCTACACGAGCCTACGACAAAGTGGACAACGGACACCCTCACAACTTGGTTTCAACTCGTACTTCGCGCATTACACGAACAACCTCCGGACGGTTTCGCGTGGACTTCGCACTCCTTACGAAAAGGTGCATCTACAACGGCGTACAATATCGGTAACCCGATGCAAAATATCAAGTTTTTCGGCGGTTGGGCCCGAGAATCGGATGTAGTCCTCGTCTACATCGACCCAACAGTACTCCCGAGCCCGGGAGCTTGGCAACTATTTGGGTGGATGACCCATGGCGGTGCCCCACCCAACGTCGCACGCCAATCGGCGAGTGATAGCCTAAGTGAGCCCCAACATAGCTTAAATGGTCATATTGGTAATACAAAAAAAAATCTTACAAGAAAAAGCAGTGGAGGCCACCAAGCAAAAAAGAAGAAAGGAGGAAAAAACCTAAGCCCGAGGAAAAGGAAGGCATGCCACAGCACCAGCACTGCCCTCCTAAAAAGCGTCGCGGAGATAAGAACCCAGAGTACCATGAAGAGCATCAGAAAGACGTTGCATGAATTCACGTCGCACATCCCCCAAAAAACGCCGAAACGGAACATAAGTAGATCGACGAACAAAATGATGCATACGGACATAGCTGTCAGAGCGCAAGGAACGAGAGTCAGCGGCCCCCATGCCAGGGAAGCGACGAACAGCCACCAAAATAGCCAAGCGATCGACCAACTCAGCCGCCATCGGCGCCAACCGGCCCCATCCTCTATGGCGAAGTGATAATAGTCATGGACCGACTGAACCGAAGGCGTGCCAAGCAAAGCGGAAGTGCGGAGGTCCGCATCAAGTTTGCCTTGCTGAGCTCCCAATGCAAGGCTGCCAGGGAGTGGAAGGCGAGCACCTATACGAGGAACGTTGGTGTTCGTGCGAGCACTTGTAACCGTCACATCAACAACAAGATGACGGTGCGGAGCCATGAAGTCTAACCAAACCACATCCCCGGGACGATCACGTGAAGCTCCCGACCGAATACGGCGGACCTCCAACCGCAAGTCCCGGCCCTTAGTAGCCCCCGCTTCAAGCATGAACTCTTCAAGCACGTGGACAATACGGTCGTGGAGTTGATAATACAAAGGTTTGAATTATATGGCTAGATGCGGACCTCCGCACTTCCGCTTTGCTTGGCACGCCTTCGGTTCAGTCGGTCCATGACTACTACCCCTTCGCCATGGAGGATGGGGGCCGGTTGGCGCCGATGGCGGCTGAGTTGGTCGATCGCTTGGCTATTTTGGTGGCTGTGCGTCGCTTCCCTGGCATGGGGGCCGCTGACTCTCGTTCCTTGCGCTCTGACAGTTATGTCCGTATGCAGCATTTTGTTCGTCGATCTACTTCTCTTCCGTTTCGGCGTTTTTTGGGGGATGTGCGACGAGAATTCATGCAACGTCTTTCTGCTGCTCTTCATGGCACTCTGGGTTCTTATCTCCGCGACGCTTTTCAGGAAGGCAGTGCTGATGCTGTGGCATGCCTTCCTGTTCCTCGGGCTTAGGTTTTTTCTTCCTTTCTTTCTTTTTCTTGCTTGGTGGCCTCCACTGCTTTTTCTTGTAAGAAATTCTTAATAAAATTATATGGCTAGAAATACGTAGTAACATGCGTTACCTCCGACGGTATATCTCCCCTATCGGTTCAAGCGCGCACGCGCTCACGGACAGTAAAATGTCCGCAAACTATATGACGCACAAGCAACGACTAATATGTGTCCACCTTCTGCCTTTTGCGAGAGCTATCGCTCACGCACCCCCACCCACCCGATTCCCTCTCACATTGCGTCTAAGGTGGCCTAAGGACCACAAATACCAAATTCTGTAAGTGATCCACATCTTTGGCATGGTGGTCTCCACTGCTTTTTCTTGTAAGAATTTTTGTCGAATATCTCCACCTCCAATTCGTCCGGGAGGGAATCTTATGCGTCTTCCGTCGGATGCTCTCGTCTTGCTGTAGAGCGTAGCAGTTCCAGGGGGAGAGGCCACAAACTCATATCACATAAATACTCTTTCGACACTTCTCGACACAAGTATACCTTTCGACAGCTCCGGATAGTCGCCTACGCTAGGTAGATAGACGAGTAAAATTACCACAACATCAGACAGACTTGTGCTTAATTACCAGCTGTCCCAAGACTGAAGACAGGTACGGACTTGTGATGCTGTGCTAGGCGTGAAGACGCTCAACCCACTTGGCGCCTTGTAGAGGACCTCACGAACGCCTCCTTCCGCTCGCAGTTCCAAGCGATCAATACCCGGACGGGACGCGACATCGCACTTCGACACTTGTAACACGGCCTTCCTGCAAGGAGCAGCTGGAGGAGGGGCAGCGGGATGGCGCGCAGGCAGGCGGCACTAGAGCCGCGCCTGGCGGCGACAGTGATCCAGGCAAGCGTCGACCGGCTGCACCCCCCTAATCTTCCTCATCGTTCCATTTGCTCCTTTTACAACAGCACACCCTGTTATCCTCTAGAGGACCCGGTTTGAAGGCTATGCGTGGAGAGTTGCGACGTCACAGTCGTTTCTGAACAACGACTGAGTAACTGCGTTAAAGTACAGTTAGCAGTTACAGCTGGCTACCGCGCGTGTTGACTTCGTTCGTCATACACGCCGCCTGCGCTCCACCACAGGCACAGTACCGGGCACACAGGACAAGGCAGCAGCTACGTCGCAAGCAGGATGCGGCACAGCGGATTCAAGCGCGGGTTCGCGGCTGGCTGGCTCGCGTCCGGCGGGCGGAGGCGCAGCGGGAGCGACAGCGAGTGGAGCGCTTCAACCGTATTATGAGCAGACACGGAGAGCGCATAAAGGCACCCTGCCGCTTCGCTTTCATGCCGTTCCCCGTCCTTATCTTTCATTTGTGAACATGCCATGTAGAAGGAACGGATGCAGGCCTGGTTTTAAGTTGTGTTATTCGGCGCGATAGGCGCGGGAGCAGGAGCTGCACTTTCTGCGCACCCTACCCGCTGCTGAGCTGGAGCGCTACGAGGAGGTGAGGGGGACAGCGGCGAGGCGGATACAGGCGGCTTGGAAGGGGCACCGCACCAGGGGAGAGTTCCGGAGGCGGCAGCCAGAGCTGGAGAGGCGGCAGATGGTGTGTTTGCTCATTACAGATACGACAGGCTTGCGCGTCCATACTTAAGCTATACCTTATGAGCTGTGTGTGCGTCTGTTGTTGGTTGGGTGAAAGAAAGTGCGCAGATGTTAATGTCAATGAAGAGAAAGGATTGTCTGCTTGTCTGTGGGTTGTTGTGTATTTGTATGCCTTGGTGGATGAGTATGTGTGTGTGTGTATGTGTGTGTGTGTGTGTGTGTGGATATTGTGTATGTGTACGTTTGATAGACGAAAAAGGAAGGGTCGTTTAGAATGTGAGTGAATGGGGGAGCTATGCGAGTGCATGTTTTCTTATTTTTGTACGTACGGGATTGTCTGCTTGTCTGTGTGTTGCTGTCCATATGTATTTGTTGGCGTATTGTGTGTGTGTGTGTGTGTTTGTGCGTGTGCGGGCGATAGAGATAAAGGGAGAGTGCGCGAGACAGAAACTAAGGGAGGGTATGTGTAAATGAGAGAAAGATACGAGACATTTGGCTTGTTTAAATTGGTCCTATGCTTGCGTATGAGAACTGTATATAACTAGATAGGGCCACCTCACATGTGTTTGTGTTTGTGTCTATGTGTGTCTGTCTGTGTGTGTGGAAACAGAGGAGAGGTGAGCGAGAAATAGAGCGACTAGGAAGGGGGGGTGCGAGGGAGTTTGTGTGATCTGTGTGCAAGTGTGTGTAGATTCGAACCTATTCTATGTGCCTGTGAACTCAGATGCGCCCATGCTTCCTTCGCAGGCTGCCTCAAGGATCCAGGTTGCCTTTCGCACGTCCTCGCCAACGCGTGCGAGCCAATCGGAGAATCTGACCGCGGGCAAAGAGTACGAGGGAGGGGTACGCAAGAGCGGCGCGGACAGCCCTTTGCGGGCAAGCACCACCGTTATCCCTGCGCGCGATGCCAATGGGGTGCTGGTGATCTCGGAGTCACGCCGTGCTCAGCTGACGTCACAGGCGAGCGGGCCGCCCTTGCTCTTCCGCGCTGTCCAGCAACGGGCGCTTGCAATGACAGCCGCTGAACTGATACTTTCCGTCGCTGGCGTTGGCGTTACAGATTGAGCAGCGGGTGCAGCGCCATCGCAGCTCCAAACAGGTGCCTCACGTGGACGAGGAGGCCATCCGGATGCACAAGAGATACGAGGTGAGGGATCAGGGTGCTGCGCATTTGGTTCCATGGGCTTGGAGATGCTTGGGCTGAGGGGCAGGTGGGCTGGGGGTGGCGCAGGCGCTACTTCGGGAACGCAACAAAGGGCGAAACGAGCGGGAGCAGAGCATGCACAACCGAATGCATGCGCGGCGGCAGGCAGAGATCTCGTTTGGGAATTTGGTGCACAAGCACACCGCTCTTACGCAGATCCCAACGACCGCGGAGCCTTACCACTTCTCTCTCCCGCCCGCCGACTCGCAGCGTATGGTATCGTCCCCTCTTCAGTCACATTATTTACTGCAGGGCGCGCGCATTCGCGCGCGGGGGGTGAGGAGAGCGGAGTTCCCCTCTAGGGACGCATCGGAGCAAGGCTTTCTTACAAAAAATGGTTAAGAAAGGATGGTGGGGAGGGAGAAATGGAGAGAAGGGGAGAGGGAGAGGAGGGAGGTGAGAGGGAAAGAGAGAAAGGGAAGTGAGGGCCGGGGGGGAGGGGAGAGAGGGAGAGAGAAAGGGGGAGGGGAAGGGGAGAGCGAAAGAAAGGAAGGAAGGAAGGAAAGGGGGTAAGAGAGAGGGGGGAGTAGGAAGAGGGAGTGGGATCAAAAAGCGGGGTAGAGCAGGGGAAAGGGAGAGGGGGACAGAGGGGGTGGAGAGAGGGGGAGTGAAAGGAAGAGGGAGAGGGAGAGACGGCAAGGGGAGAAAATGAAGGGGGTTTGGAGGGAGAGAGAGAGAGAGAGAGAGAGAGAGAGAGAGAGAGAGAGAACGGGGTCTGATGGGGAAGAAAGAAAAAGAAAGGGGGTGGGAGAGAGGGGAGAGAAGGTGGAAGGGAGAGGGGTGGGAGACATAGATGGAGAGAGGGAGGGGGGGGGAGAAGTGTGGAGAGAAGGGGAGAGAGAGATAAAGGGAAAGAGAGGGAGAGGAGGGGTGGAGGGAGGGGGAGAGAGGAAGGAGAAGTGGAGATTTGATTTTTTTGTATTGGTAAATATATATGTTATGTAAGTAAGTATATCAGTACATGCTACGTTTTCAGAAATATTATGGGTTCCCGCCGGCTGCCAGTCCCATATCCCGGCCCGGGGGCGCAAAATTAAAATTAAAAAATGATAGGCGATACTAAATAGATATGAAATATCAATCGCGGTCATTGAATTGTATCGTTTCTTATGGCTGAAAATGCGGAGAAACGTTGCGAATAACGCAAAAATCAAATACGACGGTACGACGGCGACCAATCCACGGAATTTTCTTCTGGTATATGTGGTACGTTCTGTACGTTATGATACGTTTGGACGCCGCGTCAGATTATTTGGTATGAAGCTATCCTTAGAGGGGGATTTATTTCCTTAATTATTTTTGCATCGTCTATAATTTATTCGAGTTTTTATGTAACTTTAATATAGTTTTTAATTTTTCGCTTCTGTTTAGCTTCCTCCAGGAAAGTCAGATTTGGTTCACTTGACTGTACGCGTCCCCGATCATTTGTTTATGCGGGTAATCCTGGCACTGAACATGAAAAGACAGCCCTACCCGTCCATTCGAGTAATGCGAGAAGGAGCAAGGCCCATCTTGTCTTGTGTGTGCGTTTTTTTTTTTGATTACCATAAACCAGAAATGGTAGACGTACAGTTGAATTTAGAAATAAAGATATCCTTATATTTTATACGACTTGCGAATGAATATCAAAATAGCTTAAAAGCAACCTTATACAAAAGCACGAATGACCCCCCCCCCCCCCCATCTTCTATTCATCAATGCGTTCTAAATGTGATTCATTCCGTTGTATTCTAAACCCGATACGCGTACGTTAGTTCTGATGACCAACCACACGTGTTTGTTTGCATTGTTAGCTCATGCTTTTTATTGATTGTGCTTCACAACCTTTTTTGATTACGCCAACCAAAAGGTGGAAAATATAGTTATTGCAATACCATATCTCATGTCCACTTACTTTCTACGTATATGAATTCAACTCAAGAAATATCAAACAAGAAATATGACATCAGAAGCCTCGGAATTTCTCGTTTACAAGCTTTGAAAGTATGCTAAAATCTCTTTGCATGTATTGTTTGTTGAATATATCTTACGTCTATCATTACGGGTAAGTTGCAGTATCATTACGGGTACCTTTATCGTTTTGGAAGTTTGACATTTGTGCTGTACACTTCCACTGCTCTCAAACCCTGAAACATTGCGTTGATTTTGATTTAAAGAAGTACAACATACTATTATATTCGGTAATCTGACTTGGAGCAAACGATGGGAAAGATTGACTAGAAAGTTTCATCAGCACCCTTATCCCGTGCTCCCTCCCATTGTTGCTGAGATATTTTCGTTTCTTTCATTGTCGTGTGCACCTTTATTGTGCGCGTGGACAGAAGAGTTACTTGATTTGCATAAATCCTTTTGAACCTTCTTTGATTTTATAAAAAGAACCAACGCAAGGACGCGATCTGAGGTGTGCGCAACTGAAACGTAATCAAAATTTCAGCAGGCACAGCCACCCCTCCCTGATTCTGACTGCATCTGATTCGAACGTGATTTCCATTCATACCTATGACACTTGACCGCTTTCCCGTTTATGTGTACCCCTTTGTATTTTACCTTCGCCGTATTCGGAATCATCATTTGTATTTTTTATTTCCACTGTAGCTTTTAAGATGTGCCAGAACCCCCTTTTTGGCCACAAAATTCTCAGTGTTTTTGAAGTGGTATATATCAACTTCATCGACTCCGAAAATGCGATGAATCACAAGATCTTTCGTCGCCTTCGCCAAACTCGCAAGTATTCAGAAGTGACGCCCCCCCCCTCCAGAAATTAAAGAAATAGATATTGAATAAAACACGTTGTATTTTTGTTGCGGTTGTGGTAGTTTTGGATATCAACAATGTGCTGATTTGCCAAATTGATTGCCGATGACGCTCTATTTATGTGCCTGTCGATCTACGATGTAAGTTTATTCGTGTTATTGTTACTTGCTGGCACCGGAGTTGAAAAGAAACTCGCAGATTTCCGAAAGTATTTAATGCAAGTCCGTAAGATCTTTACAACTATTACTACTGCTATGAATTAGGAATTTAGGTATTTGTTGGTCAGCATTGTTCGCTCGTCGATATCGCGCAAAGGGGATTTTATGGTTTAGAACGTATGTATGGATTTAAAGTACTATATGTCTGTCAAAATGAACTCGTAATCAAACAGCTCTTTCCGGGCCGTTAGGTGATCGACTGATGATGGCTCTTTCGCCTTAGGCGCATGCGAGGAGCGGGCACGCCGCCTCTCTGGCGCAGGAGCGCGCGGGCACGCACTGGTGGAAGCACCTGCACGTTTTGAACAATACCGCAGAGGCGGTTGACGACAGCTGGACCATCTGGGACGAAGTGGACAACAGGCGGCGGGCGCAGTGGGCGCGCGTGCTGCACGAGGAAGAGCTGCGACGTGACTGAGGTGGGCTTATGGATTAAGGGTATTTAGGGCTTCAACTGTTAATGCCAGGGACGCAAACCAAATAAAATCAAATTCACGCTCGACAAGCGTGTGAGGGCCTTTGTGTGCCCTTATGTCATGCGTGAAATGGCGATTTGCGATGTACATGGCTGCATTATCGTCTGACCGTGTTGTTTGTTTTGCATTTGTTGGGATGGGGCCGTTGAGTGTGTGAGATGCACAACAAGGAAGCAATGACAGTGTGACTGGACAACCGGTTTTTTCTGGGATTTCACGTCTTATTGTCATCGCCACGAAGCAATGAAATCACACTCACCAACTCATACACACACACACACACACACACACACACATTCACACACGCACACAAATACACACATACTTTAACGCACACATACACATGTACACACAAAAGCACACACCCACACCCGCTCGCGCAGGCATAGACACCCACCAACACACACACACACACACACACACACGCACACACACACATACACACACACACGCAAACGTACATTCACACCCTCACACACGTACACACACACAAATGCAGACATACTCTAACGCACACATACACATGTACACACAAACGCACACACACCCACATCCCGTCGCGCATGCATGGACACTCACAAACGCGCGGACACACACACACACACACACACACACACACACACACACACACACACACACACACACACATTCACACTCACAAACTCGTAGACACACACGCACACTCGCATGCGCAAAGACACACACAAACACATGCATACAGTCACACATACTCACTCACATTGGAAGACATACTCTCTCTCGCTCTCTATCTCTCTCTCTCTCTCTCACACACACACACACGCGCGCGCGCGCGTGCAAACTCACTCAAACACTCTCGAACACACCAAGATACGCACAAACACACACATTCTTACGCACATACACACACATACAAAAAGGCACAAACACATACACTCTCACAAACACATACACTCATGCATATGGACACACACAATGAAACGATATATTTAGAATTTGTACCGCTTTCATTGTGCTGCTGCTCTAATATGGCCTTCTTGCGTAAGCCATCTAGGACACTTTGTATGCTAAATTGAGGCCGGGATGTCTATTCCTAGATACTCCTAGAGAGTGATTCACTAAAGCCATTAAGCGGGGTAAAATCAATTGCTGTCACTACCACAAGATGGAATACAATGCATTACATGTTATTCACCGGAAAAGTCCACAAAATCCCCCATCGCCACGGGTATTCGAAAACATGATGATAGTGCTACCGCTAATTCCGACCGCTAGGCGAAGAGACATACCTATTAGTCCTTTTCTCTTCCGCAACAGTTGAGGCGGTCGTAGACGTCCCACTGCTAGCTTTCCATCCGAACAAGAGCTCAAGGCGACCTCCGGTGTTGTTTGTGGTCGGGGGTTGGCGGGCAAGCTGTTCTGCTGGGGGTGTGTCTGGACTATTGCCGTCAGCGACGGCTCGGAGGGTGATACGGGGGTGTGCATAGTAATTGCGTGAGCTGGGAGAGAGGGAGCGGAGGTTGCCAAACCCGGGTCATGGCGAGGCGTGACGAGGAAGACGGATGTAAGTTGGTCAGAGTATTCACGTTGGAGGAGGTGGTGGGATTTTGAAGACGTCGATTGGATAGCAACACGAAGAGCGTGGAGCTTGGCGTTGATTACACTCTGCCCATAAAGTCCGTTACTAGCGGCACGCATTTATTAAGTACCCGCCACGCAGAGCCGCGATGGCCATGCAATTCGATTGGGGGGTAGAGTAATGATTTTCGAACAACACACCACGGCGCGTTGGATTATTGTTGACACACACGCTGGATTTGCGGCCCATATTTTGCAGGCCGAAATTCGTGCATGTGCAGGTTATGCACGCCTCTATGCGTGGCTCGGTACACGTAGTGTCGCGACAAGCCGGGAGACTACTCGAAATTGGGCTCCCATCATGTTTGCACAATTGCACGAGTATCCGCTGAGTGTGTTGCGCCCGGCCGGCTACAAAGCGGCAACACCGAGAATGGCATGTCGTGTGCACTAGGTTTTCTTGCCACGTGCCCGAAAATACAACCAAGGAGCACGGGCTAGGGACCTATTGGGCTTGAGGGACGGTTGACTTGGAGTGTAAGCACCCTAGCGCGCGGATCGCTGGCCTTTGAAGCTTGCGCATCGCCGGGCGTGAAATATGGCGGGGAGCACGGGCCTTGGCCATGCGGCAAACGGCACGGCACCATGCCATCATGGGGCATGAAATGGGCAACGCCGTGAATAGACGAAATATAGAGCGCCGATTGTTGAGCGTATTGGCGGAGCGGGTGTGCGGGTACCACATGTCCAAGGGTTGCTAGCCCCGCGCGAATGTGGCAGATTTTGAAATCCTAAAAACTTTAGTTAGCTTTACGAGGGCCTAGATGACATCGGACGGCGGATTCGACGCAAAAACCGGCAAAAGCATGTAGGCCTTAATGCGATAACTTTTATTTACGTGGGGGAAGGGCTTCCATTTGCAAATTAGTTTGATCGAATCGGACATCGTGCGACAAAGTTAGGCAAATAGGACAGTCAAAGAGACCCACGTGCTCCCATCTTGTTGTCTCTTTGACTGTCCTACTATTTGCGTGATTGTGATTGTAACTACGTGTGCGTTAGTTACCTTCCATACTGATCATGGTTGCACCGTTCAACCGGTTATGGGCCCCCGCCTCACGTCACTCACGCGCGACAACCAGGTTCGGCGAGCTACAATCGCCACCTCTCCCGCATGACGCAAGTTCACATAGAAACTTAGTACTTTCGCCTTGTAGTCGGCGGTATCGCCAGTATAAACTGCGCTTTAAAACCCACCACCACCCCACCTAAGTTAGTTGCCCGAGGACGCCAGAGAGCCATCCACACCGACGCACTCGTCGTGTGTGAACACGGTGCACTCATGTCCAAGCTGGATAAGGGGGCGGGGCGCACTACCGGGTGAATACGCATACACAGGGTGCACGATAGTCCTAGCCTAATTAATTTACATATTTATTTAGCGACTCAGCCGCCAGCGCATCGCTCCACCTAACCTGGCCATGGCCTCGACTTGTGCCCGACATTGGGTGGAGGACACAAAAAGGTACTTCGAGACACCTCGGGGCTGCCTACATGCCGAGGGGTCGGTGGGCATCATGCCGTCTCTCTGAAACCACAGTTAGGCACAAGTCCGGCTAGTGATTCTTACCGCTGCATGTCGTCATGTTTGTTCTTTCGTTTGCCGCGATGGCACCAAAAACTCGTTCCGCCGACTCTACACGTGTCACGCCTCTTGATTCCCCTTACCTCAGCTCTCAGCAGAGCTCTCTCGCCAGACCATTCACCGCACGATCCATGCATTGTACATACCCAATCCGTCATATCGCTCTCCTCAGCGCATCGGGAGACTACTTAGTGGTGTCAGTTGGATGTAGTCACACGGCGGCTGTGAATTTCTTTTTCCTTCTGATTCTGACATTGGCCTACTCGTCGTGCCCACATGAATGGGTGTGCTAGAGCCGTCCGGCAACGGCCTCTACCTCCTGCCCCTCCAACAAGAGCTTACCCCAAAAGCCCCTCCGCGGGGAAAGCGCGTGAAACCGGTTCCCATGTTCCCCTCACTGCCCATTGCGACCCCGTACTGTGGCACCGCCGGTTTGCACACCTTAATATGCAAAGCCTACATGCCCAGCATACCCACGGTGTCCCCACTAGCCCAACATGAGCCAGCTCTATAGAAAATGTTTCTTGCGATTCATGCTTGCTCCACGAGGCCACAGATACACCCCGCAACACTAGTGCTTGCGCGAAACAATCCCGTCGCCTTCTCGTTCTGTCATCTGACCTTAGGGATCCAATTCATGTCCTCTCCCCACATGGCCTCCGCTATTGCCTCCTCGTCATCGTCCACCATACCCATTACATGTGGGTGCGGTTCCTTAAATCCAAAGACGACGCATGCTCTGAGCAGGAAACCATCCGGGTGGAAGTCCGGCACTTGCATGCACGACATCACTCCCATTCAGGCGCGTTCGCACCGGTCCTTAAGTTCGACTCGGACTTTGTGTTTGAGGTTGCTGTCACCCGATAGATGTGCGCTCGCCTGGGCGTAGGTGTGCAATTTTCTGCCCCCTATGCTCATCACATGCTCGGCAAAGCCGATCGCCCCTTGCGCACTATCCGGGACAATACCTCTACGATGCTCCACATCATGACCATCCCCAATTCCATGTGGTCGTGTGATGTCGTCACCGTTGTGTACCTCCGCAACCGCACTTACAACCGCTCGGTCGGTCTCACCGGTGGCATTCCTCTCACTCTCCTTACGTCGTTGGTGCTTGACGCATCCAAGCTCCGCGTCTTCGGGTGCGCCGTCTTCGCCAAAGTGTCCGACAAGTTGCGTCGGAAACTCGGCGAAAAAGCGTTTCGTGGCGTCATGGTTGGCTATCCGAGTGACGCCTCATCGTACCGCGTCTACAACCACGAGACTCGCCGCATCACCACTTCCGTCCATGTTGCCTTCCATGACAACACCCCGGGCTTATGCACGCGCCTCCCCATTGACTCAGTCATCACAGACCCTTCGGATGACGGTTCTCCTCAAGACACTTCACCCCCATCCCACCCTATCGACACCCCACTGTCCGATCCTCAACCCCTACCTACAGCCCCCCGTCAGGCTCGACTACTGTCGCACCCCCTCCGCTACGGGGACCTTGTGGCCCACATGTCCGACTACCCGCCGACACTTGTAACGGCGTGTTGTGACCCTGACCAGAGCAAAGCCAAAGAGGACATCTTCGAGCAATCCCACGTGCCCGACCCGATCATTGGCCTCCCCACACCCATGTCGGCACATCACCTACAGCCGTCGCTCTCCTCCACCCGAGAGTGTGTGGAATCTAAATCGAACCGGGCTGCCCTTGACAACGCCCATGCCCCCCAGTGGCAAGCCGCTACGCAGCGGAAGTACTCCTCCCTCATAGACAACGGCACGTGGGAACTCGTCGACCTTCTCCATGGCCGCGTGGTTGTTAAAAGCATGTGGATCTACAAAGTCAAATCCGACACCGTTGGCGATGTCTCCCGCTTCAAAGCACGGTTCGTCGCCAAAGGATGCAGCCGACGCGCTGGCCTCGACTATACGGAAATGTTCTCCCCGGTCATCCGCATGGCCCGCCTTCGACTCTTCCTTGCCATCGCGGCCGCCCGCGACCTTTAATTGTCTGAGCTTGACATCGACACTGCGATCCTGTACGCCCCAATCAAGGAGGACGTGTACATCCGCCAGCCCCTCGGCTTCGCTGATGGCACGTCCAAAGTGTGTCATCTCAAGCGCTGTCTCTACGGACTTTAACCGTCCCCTCGCGAGTTCAACATGCTACTTCGTGCATGGCTTGTCGATGTGGCGGTTAGCCTTCCAAAGCTTACTGCAGACATAATTGTGTTCTGTTCTATTCAAGCGCTGCTTGATGGCAGAGTGGTGGTGCACATGGGAGAAGATGGGAAGATGTCTCACTGCTTGTACTTTAGCAATATATATTGTAATTGAACAAAGGAGTTGTTAAATGGTTCTGTCACCTCCCTCTAATGCACTGGGCTAAAGTAGCTTTCCGCCAAGATTGCTTACGCCTGCTCACACTCGCTTAAGTGTCAAGCGTTAGGGCTTTCCAACCGTCGTCAACAGTCTAGCGACGCGGTTTGACTAGCATGGAGAATCACGATGCGGCCCATTCTGCATCGGAACCCTCGCTTTCGCGCGTCATCTGCCTAGTTAGATTAACTGTGCGTACATGTACGTACCGGGAGGTACTTGTCGTACAATACACATCAGAACCCTTGCTAATGTTGCAGTAGCAACGTACCCACGGTGTACATCCTACCGTTGTTTGGTGTACCTCGTTCAACCGGTGCCGGAAGGGTGGAATGTCGTCATCACTGAAATATTTGCCTCGACGTCCAGGTAGCGACTTGGTGCACGCAGCAGAGATGTGCGAGACGTCAAACTCCTCGTCGTCTCCTTCATGAATAGTCACCGGGACATCTGGTCGTAGTGGAGCGGTAGAGCACGGTCGTAAAGTGTTCACATGAAACACATGATGTAAGCGTACTGTCGCTGGAAGCTTCAATATGTAATTGTGTTTCCCAATTTGCTCCTCCACTAGAAAAGGTCCAAGCTGTCAATCTTAGAGTTTCCTGTTTGGCTGTCCTTGTAGGAAAAAGGTTTGTTGTGACGACTGACACGTCTTCTCCTCTGACGAAGTGTGGCGTTGTAGACGGTTCTGTGCGTGCATGCATCTCGTCCTTGTGTAGCAAAACAGTAAAATTAGTGACAACAGGCAAGTGCAAACGGCGCATAAGAGTTATGTTGTGTTACGTCCACTATAAGCTCGGGAGGCTTGGCGGCCTTGGCGTGGACTACGTCAACCCCTATCTCTAACTTTGAGGTGCCATGCTATATCGATACCTATGCTATATCTCAATAGTGATGTGTGTTTGTTTCGAAGAAAATCCGTGGATAGGTAGCGTTAGTGACTACTGATGCGATGGAGGAAGCTTAAATGTTCGTGCTCGACGACTACAACATATGCGTCACCTATTGTTGGAGCTTATTAAGTTTCACATTCAAACAACCCAGCCCTATTCGACCCAAACTATTTAGGAGCCTTTTGATATTGCATACCAGTCATTGGTCTCCAACGTGTTACATGATCACGTTGTGTCAACCCAACGTCGGGACAGGTGATTACTATCCGGACCGTTATTCGGCCGAACCGAAAGATCCCAAGAAGAACGCGTCCACACCCTAGACAACAATGAACGCTCCGAAAACGGTCACAACAAACGAATATGCTACCTCCAGTGCAACCTCGACGAGGATACCTTGCAAAGTACTTCCTTTCTGTGCGTCGAGTGTGGGACTTTGCAATTAGTGCCCCGCCCACGGCACGACATCGATTGTCTACAAACACCAAATGCTACTCGACCTCCTACCTTTTGGTGACATAAGGCGGGTCCGAACGGAAATGAAATGAAATGAAGTTGTTTACAACAATACCAGTAAAATCCGGCTGCTGTCTCTGGGCCCCCCCAATACTATGCCTAACTAGACTTATATGCAGGAGTAGACCGTGAACCACTAATCCCAACCTCTCCAATGGCAGTGACGATACCGTCTAAAACATACCCGTATCCATGTATTTATTATTTTCTGATCTATACGTATTTTTTGGATACAATATGAAATAAAAAATGTCGCTAGTCTCCACGATACGCGGCCTGCTCCAGCCGCTGCGGGGTCGCTGATCAGCCAGGCTGTTTAGCTTGAGCTGGTTGAGGCGAACCTGCATGACCTCGGCTCCTGTGCGACTCCGGTCGTGCCGGAGACAGGGG
Organism: Tetraselmis chui; assembly: GCA_026401115.1. NCBI lineage: Eukaryota > Viridiplantae > Chlorophyta > Chlorodendrophyceae > Chlorodendrales > Chlorodendraceae > Tetraselmis > Tetraselmis chui. The sequence goes on from JAPMLY010000735.1 coordinate 90,809, forward strand.
GGAAAGGCATGTGAAAACCCCCCTCGCTCATGTCGTCGTCGGTCCCGTCTCGATCCGTGCTCAACCCCGCCCGAGGTATTAGCCGCTCCTCCCGACGCAGCTCGCCACCTAGCCGAGTCTTCTCTCCTCCTTCGGGGGCTGAGAAGAGAAAATAACTAGGCTGCAGACGGTGTCCAGCTGGCTCTCATGCCCCCGAGCCAGATTTTCTCATGTCCCTTGTCCTTGTTCCGTCTGTTTCCAACACCTATCTGATCGCGTTGTGGCCGTCCGTACCCTCCCCCGGTGGTTTACGTTGTTAGGGGGCCGCCTTTATGAGCAGTGTGCCGTTACGATAACCCTAGGCACACTGCATGAGGCAGCCTATCGATAACCGGGTACCGACTAGGGAAGGGGTTGGAAGAACACAGGGATCGAGTCGCCGGTCCTCAAAAGATGGTAGGTACGGGAATTTTTCCAAAAACCCCCCGTACCGGGCTTTTCCGGCGGCGGGCGATCCTAAGGACCGCCGCCGCCAGACCGTGCCGCTCCTCCGGCTGCGACCCACCTCCGTCTTGCGTAGCATCAGGCCTCGCCCCCATGGGAGACCTAAGGCTCTCGCAAGGCTGGCGGCTGCTAGCGAGCGCCGTGCCCTATCGCTGCTTCCCAGCTTTTCGCCGCCAGCTCCAACACCCTCGTCCCTTCGCTGATCCGTCCGTACCCTTCTTCGCCAAAAAATATTTCGCAGACGCCGCCCCCGCCCCATCGTCGGGAGAGTATCAGCGAGTATTTAGTCGCGGAAAGGACATATCGGACTGGCCGAGCGGGAGATCCATGTGCCGGTGTACGGATATTATGTTTTTCCAAAACCCTCCGTACAAGGCTTCCCGACAACTGTTGATCCCGCGGATCGCAGCTGTCGGTACCTCGTTCAGCCCCCTACCGTGCAAGGCCTGGCACGGCTATGGGGTTACCAGCGCCAACCGCGTGGAGGTAGAGGTAGGTGCCGACGGGCATGCGAGCGCACCCCTCTCCGGGGCCTCCGCCGCTGCGCCGCCAGCGGGCGCCGTCCGTACGGAATAAATACGCCCCACGGCCGCACCTCTAGTATCTTGAACCCTTCCCTTCCCCAATATTCGGCGGGCGTGGTGCACCATACCTTATGATAGGGCCGGTCGCTCGATTTGTAGCCGAAGTCGGTGTTGCAGACGATACAGGGCTTAGGCGTGTCTGCCGCTACTTTAGATATTCACTGACAATACATAGCGGTGTTTAACAGAAAAAGTACTGATTATGAAAACGCGTAATCATACAGGCCGGTGTATCATGCACATATCCCCGAGGCACTAGCACACAGCGTACTTGGGTATGTACTTCATGTAACAATCGTAACCGCTATGTTGCGTCTTGCGAAACTGGAATTGATGGTCGCATGCTAAACAGCAAGTCTGGAGGCTTCTCAGGAGAGAACCCAAAATTAGCCTCGAAAGGGGTGTCCTCAATTTCGAGTGCACGAGAAGCGTTGTACGCAAATTCCACTTGCGGTTGTAGGGCTGTCCAATCAGATCCGTCATAACAACATAAGCAACGAAGAAGCTGCTAGAATGTGCTTTTCACTCGCTCCGTCAGCCCGTCTGTCTCTGGGTGTCGAATGGAAGACATGATGAGGCGCGTTCCGAGGCGTCGCCAAAGTGTCGACCAGAAGCCACTGACGAATTTCGGGTCGCGGTCACTGATCAGCACACGGGGCAGTTCATGTAATCGGTAGACTCCATGTAAAAACAAAGTAGCATTTTCTTCGGCAGTCACAGTTTCTGTACACGGCAGAAAATAGGCCATTCGAGTTAGATGGTATACTACAATCAACACAGTGTTAAAGCCATTGCTTTTAGGCAAGTGTGTTAAGTAGTCAAGACCAACTTTGTGCCACGGTTTGGGTGGAACAGACAATGGGTAAAGAGTCGCAGCCTGTTGTAAGTAATACCGCATACGTATTAGTTGCAGATAGCTACTGTAAGCTATCCTAGATATGATTAGTACATGTCTAGATCGGACATACCGATAAACTGTTTGACTCGGTACATAGCTGTCGCTAGGCTACAACTCTCACACTTCTGTTGTCCCGACACCACGCCTGTAGGCTGGTTGCCGCCGTAACTGTTCCGTTTGCGGGACTGTGACTGTAACTACGTTTGCGTACGTTATCTTCCACACTAACTGTGTTTGCATGGTTCAATAGGTTATGGGCCCCCGCCTCACGTCACTCACGCGCGACAACCTGGTTCGGCGAGCTGCGATCGACAGCTCTCCCGCAGAAGGCAAGTTTCTTTAGACTCCTAGTACTTTCAACCTGTAGTCGGCGGTATCGCCAGTATAAACTGCGATTTTAAAACCCGCCACCACCCCTCTTAAGTCAGCCACCCGACGGAGATAGCCAGCCACCCACACCGACGCACTCGTCGTGTGTGGACAGGGTGCACACAGGTCCAAGCTGGAGAACGGGGGGGTGCACCATCGGGTGAATACGCATCCACAGGTTGCACGCCGGCCGTAGCTTACCTTTTTTTATTTTTATATTATTCTAGCGAATCAGCCACCAGCGCAGCGCTCCACCTGTCCTGGCCTTGGCCTCGACTTGTGCCCCACACTGGGTGGAGGATAAAGAGAAGGTGCTCTGAGACACCCCGGGGCTACATGCCGAGGGGTCGGCGGGCATCAGGCCGTCTCTTTGCATACCGCTGTTAGGCACGAGTCCGGCTAGCGGTTTTTACCGCTGCCTGTTTTTTATTCCGCTCTTTCTTTTTCGCCCTCTGTCGAAATGGCGCAGAAAACACCGCCTGTTTCACCCCCTGACTCCCCTGAGTCAGGCTCTCAGCATAGCACTGCCGATCACCCCCCGGACACTCTCGCACTGCTCGTTGCGCAAGTGGCGCACTTAACAGCTCGTTTCGACTCGCAGTCGGCCGAGGGTGCTGTTGCTGCGGGTGCTAATCCGCACCCCCATGTCGCTCAGCGCCGCCACGATGCTCACCTCGCACACTTTCCGGACGGCCACCACGTGCACACCCTCCCCCTCGTACACCCCCCGGATACTCTCGCGCTACTCGTTGCGCAAGTGGCGCGCTTGACAGCTCGTTTCGACTCGCAGTCGGCCGAGGGTGCTGTTGCTGCTGCGGGTGCTAATCCGCACCCCCCTGTAGCTCAGCGCCGCCACGATGCTCACCTCAAACCCGTCCGGAACAGCCACGACGGCCACATCCTCCCCCTGCTTGTGCATCCCCAGCCTGGCTACGCCCCACATGACGCACATTCAGCCTTGTCTGCTGCTACCGCTGCAGCTCCTGTTGGCGACCCCGCCGTCGCACGGCGCCGTCCCGATGCGCACCGCGAGCCTTCGCGCCCCGAACTCGTGGGTGAACACTTGCAACCACCCCCCCAATACCCCCCCCGCTGATTCTGCCCTACACCGCGACCCCTCCCATCACGACATCGCGGTTGAACAACTCCCGCCACCCCCCCCCTACCCCCCCGTTGGATATGCCCCTCACCACCCCATACCTCTCATCCCGGAGGCGCCCTCTCACGGCGTCCCCCCCTCCCGTGACCACCCGCATTCGTACGCCCCGCCGCCTCCCGTGCGACCGGCCGCTCTCCCTTTCCCGGTGGCCCACCTCTTCTTCTCTTCCATGGACATCATTCTTCCCCAGCCCAGCGTGGCGACCACACCCCCCGTGGCCGTCGTCGCCTCACCGTTGACCCCATAGTCATCGGGCGACCGACACACGCAACCCCCGACTTTGACCCAGACGTCCACCCCAGTCTCTTGGGCAGCCCCCACTACGCCCCCGTCTGCACGCGCCCCGCTGTCTCCACGGTCTTGCGCATCCTTGGCTCCGCCCAGGCCTCACCCACGGAGGCACATTGGCGCGCTCTGCAAAAGGTCCTCCGCTCCCTTCATGGCACCATCTACATGCGCCTGACGTTGGGGGGGGGCTTGACCACAGCCTCCAACTCACAGGCTTTGCCGACGCTGACATGCTCACCAAAGTCCTCCCAAGACCTGCAATGGCAAGACACCGAAGTGCGATCATTGGAGGACAAGACCCAATGCAACGCTTCATCCCGTAGCTACCTGCAGGGGGAGTGTTGTAAGTAATACCGCATACGTATTAGTTGCAGATAGCTACTGTAAGCTATCCTAGATATGATTAGTACATGTCTAGATCGGACATACCGATAAACTGTTTGACTCGGTACAGAGCTGTCGCTAGGCTACAGCTCTCACACTTCTGTTGTCCCGACACCACGCATGTAGGCTGGTTGCCGCCGTAACTGTTTTGTTTGCGGGACTGTGACTGTAACTACGTTTGCGTACGTTATCTTCAACACTAACTGTGTTTGCATGGTTCAATACAGCCACCTGCGGTTGAATCTTTGCTCGTCGACACACGACGCAGCGCTCACAAAAATCTTTCACATCTTGGCGAATTCGTTTCCACCAGAATCTGTCGAGCGCTTTAGCAAGAGTGCTAGCCTCCTCTATGACCAGCTGACGAAGTTTCGTGCAGCTATGTGATCAATCTCAGTCGGAGCTTAGAGTTCCGCGGAATACACATGAGATCGAGGCGCCAAAAATATCCAGCTCTGGCTTCTATCCGACTATCTTTCGGCCACTCACCCTCGTCCCCATAAAACGAGTCTTGGGAGTACCCCTCGCGAATGAGATCAGCGAACTCATGGCTCAGCTGCAACGCGTTAACCGTCATTAAGTTTAGCTGTGCGTCTTCAAGCAGCAGCTGGGACTTCCGTCGTAATTCTCGATCTGACGGAACCTCGCCATCCCAAAATAATGGAACTGTGGCCTGATGTACGAAGTCTGGACGCCGGCTTAACGGGTCAGCTTCGTTCAAACCTCCCTTGCGATATGCAAGTGTCATCGAGCCCACAAACGGTTGCAAATCCCGCAGGTATCTTGCTTGCCGCTTGTTCAGCCTGTTGTTCGGTTGCCTGAGCAGATGTCGCAGTGTGTCGTGGTCTGTTACGACAAGGAACTTAGAGCATCCTTCAAGATAGCACCTCCAATGCTTGACAGCTTCGCATACGGCCAAAGCTTCTAAGTCGTACGCATAGTAAGTGTTACCACGCTCACCAGGGTTCAGCTTACCCGCCCAGTAAGAGACTGGTTGAAGGCCTTCTCCTTGGTCTTGCAACAAGACTGCTGCAATCCCCACTGTTGAAGCATTTGTAGCTACGGTGAACTTCGCGTCCGAGCCGACCTCCGGAAGGATCAGGCGTGGCGCGGAAATGAGCCGTAACTTGAGAGTCTCAAAGGCTTCCAAAAAGGCAGGCGTCAGTGTAACCTTCTGTGGCTGGGACTCCCGCAGTAAGTCCGTCAATGGAGCCGTAAGGTCGCTAAAATGATGAATAAATCTGGCATACAAGTTGCAAAACTGTACGAAACTGCCGGATGTCGAGGGGGGGAGAAGGGAGGGAGTGGGGGCTAACCTTCGGGCCGGGGGGGGCTGTGCGTGTGGTTTTAGGGACGTGGACGGGCCGCGGTGGCCGAGGCGGTCTTGGAGGGCAGCTGGGTGGGTCCGAAGGTCTTGGAGACTGTGGGAAATTCGCTGTTAAGTTCGTTGATCCAGCCCTCGATGACGGCATCGGAGTGATCCCTGGAGGGGTGGGTGGGGGTTGGGAGGAGGGCTTGACGGATTGTGAGTATGAGGGGGGGGGGGGGTCGTGGGCCGAGGGGGCGGGTGGGGGTGGAGTGGGGGCGGGTGGTGGTGGCGGGGGATGGGGCGGTGGTAGGGCGGGAGGGCGGGTGGGGGGTAGGGTAGGGGAGGCTCTTGTTGTGGGGGTGGCGGGCTGGCTTGGTGACCCCTACGGGGGGGGGGGGGGGATTTTGAGAGCGGGCTCGGTGGGGGTACGGGGGGTGGAAGCGGTGTCCATAGGGTCATCGTGAGGGGGGAGGGGTTGTGGGGGGGAGTGAGGATTGCGGAGGCGTGGTGACGGCGTGGGCGGGCGCCATGAAGGAGGGGGGGGATGGAGGAAGGTGATAGAGGGTTCCGGACGGGAGAGTTCGGGGTTGGGTTGTGTGAGGGGGGTGAAGGAGGAGTCCATGGGGTCGGTTGCGTCCTCAGTGGTGGTGGGGAGAGGTGGGGGATGGGAGGGGATGGTGTGTAGGATAGGTGAGGAGTTAACTGGGTTGAGGTTCCGGGGAGGTGGAGCGGCGCTTTCGGGAGGGTTTGGGGTTATGTGAGTGGGACGAGGGGGGAGCGGGAGGGGTGGGGGCGAGTTGGATGTCGGGGAGGGAGTCGAGGTCGAGAGGGTTGTCAGCGTCGGTATCCAGCAAGGAGCCGTCCGCCGGCTCAAGTTACCATGTCATGCCTGTGTCAGTCGACTAGAGGTGGCGGGTCCAGTTGAGAAGCAGGGAAGGGGGATTGCGGAGGAGTATTTTGTTTCTTGTGAGTGTGATTGGTGGGCGGGGGGGGGGTGGTGAAGATAGAGTCCGAGATGCGAGACATGCCGAATGTGGAGTAGTGGTGAGGAGTGATGTAGAGGGAGCAAGTTGTGTGCGTAAGTTTGCCGCGGTGTATGTAGGTGTGGTGAAGGGGGATGGTGGCGGTGCCGTTGGTGGAAATGAGAATGCAGTACATGTCGCTTGTGAGGGAGATTTGAGGGCTGGTGGCGATGTGGGGGGAGGGGGAGGGGTGGGAGCGGAAATAGGAGCCATCGGGAAATTTTTGAGGGGGGTGTGGTATGTAATTAAAGGAGAATGGTGCGGGGATGTTGGGGTGGTTGTGAAGTGTATAATCTCGAGCAGTCTCGTGGAGGAGTGTGGAAAGCCAATGTGAGGGGGGTATACTGCCGTTAGATGTGATGCAAGGGAGGGACATTGGGTGTGGGGACTGAATGAGGATAGTGGTGAGGCAAGTGTCAGTCCATGAGGCGCCTTGGACGTGTCTAGTGAGTGGGGGGGTGATGGTGATGGTGTTAATTTGGGGGGTAGGGGGTACGGTAGTTTGTGATGTGTGAAGTGGGACGTGAACATTTTAAGGGCCGGATTGTGAGTGTATAGAGTTATTGGGTAGGTAGAGGATATTTACCTTGAGGGGTCGTCCTCGATCGGGACTAGATCTCGGACAGGCTGGAGAGCGTCAGCGAGTTGGAGAAGGAGTTGTGTGGGTTCCGGGAGGTCCTCCACACGGGAGGTTTGGGTCGGGTTGTGGTTGCTCCTGTCGCAGGTGAGTTACGATGCCATGCGATCTGTGAGGAGGGCATGTAGCAGGTAACGAATTCTGGGCCTCAAAGATAAATAAACACGGGGGAGCAGAGTTTGACGCGACGGGTCGAGATTGCGGAGATGGTAACGGCTCGTAAGATCTGAAATTTTGTTGTCGCAGGGTTGTCTGAAGTCGAGGGATAGCGGCGGTTCGGGGTGGCGCTGGACCTCCCGATGAGAGCTCACGCTGGCGTGAAGCGAGCTCGTACAATAGGCCCACCACTGAGCAAGAGGTGGGAATGTCCATGCGTACTTCTTGGTAGCTAGATGTGAGTTCGAGTGGAAGGGGGTGCGATCGTGTTGTGGAGCCATGGCAGGGTGTTGTGTTCGAGCAGCGGAGGCCGACCAACGAGTGCGGTGGGCAAGTTCCCGACCGATTATATTTCTCACGCGGGCCGGAAGATCGGTCAGTGCGTGGAATTTTTTTAGGATCAAGCGGCGAGCGATCGGGCAGGCGGAGATCAACGTGTGCGACGAATGTGGCGACTCAGGGAGGAACACCCCGTGGAGCCAAAAGCTGGTAAGATCTGGGGGGCGGTTGAGTACTGGCCTATAAGGAGGTAGGAGTCGATTGTACGGGCAGAAAGGTCAGCGGCCCGTCCGAGGTTAGAGGATGGTGGCGGAGTAGCGAGGACAAGGGGCGCTTGGAGACCCACGCCCGGGGCGGGTTCGAGCGGTGAACCCATGCCGTAGTCAACATAGGGGAATTGTGGTACCGTGAGGAAGGGGGCCAGCAGGTTGCCCCATCAGTCGGCTCCTGGGGATGAGGTGGTCGTCATAGAGTTGGGTCGCAGATCGATCCCGGAGTAAAACATGCGTGTAGGATTCCGGAAGGTTGGAGGTCTGAGACATAGTCTTCGAGAGGTGGTAAACAATAATGTCTGAGGTTGGAAAGTTGTGTGTGTCTAGGGGGCATGGTCGGAGTGGATGGCCTGTGTTGGCGGCACACGAGTACACGACCATGTCTAATGGGACCTAGGTTTGTTTCTTGTTAGCGTCGGGTGTGGACGTCCGGACGCTTGGAGGGGCGCGATGTGGTGCGCCGTATCCGTGGAGGGTAGTTTTTTGTAAGCGATGGTGCTCGGAGGGGGACCGTAGTATCAGGTGTAGTACACGAAGTGTGTTTGAAGCGGGTGGCGCGGAAGGTGTCAGGGGAATCGATTTTATATGATGGAAAGTTGCGCCTTGTTCTGTGTACCGTCTACTGTGGCTACGAGTCCTCTCACCTTGGTGAGCTAGGCTTGGGTGGGGAGAGGTGGTCGGTGCCCGTTCTCCAACGGGTTCTGTGACTACCAATCTGTCGCTCATAGGGAGGCCAAGCCCGGAGCGAAGACGGTCGGCGTTTCTCATTCGAGCTACCAACCCATCCATGTTTTGTGGTTCAATAGTACTGCTTTTGGAATTTATTATTGTGAGGTAATAGACATAGTGGTCGACGGGTTGTAGACATTATCTGCAAAGGGTGGAAGTTTGTGCGTGTGAGTAGAGGGTGTGGTCGTGAAAATATGGTAAATGTTATGTCACTATCTCCAAGATGCGCGGCCCGCTCACGCCGCTCGAGGGCGCGAAATTGGCAATTGTTTACAACATGTACTAGCATACTAGACCGGTTGTTGTCTATCGGCCCTCAATAACCCAGTCATACATGACTTAAGAGCGAAGTTTGGACCGGGTACTCTTCGACCATGTACACCTCTCGACACACCTGTATGTAATGTGTGCCGACATTCCTCGGGGGTGTAAAGAACTGTGAGCAACCGAAGCAATTACCACAGCCTCCCCGCCTAAGCAGTAGAAAATTAAAAAAAAGTATCCTACCGTCACTAAACACCGTAATAAGATCCAAAGTACCAATAAAGTACTACTAAACCACAAACATGGATGGGTCGGCAGCTCGAATGAGCAACGCCGACCGTCTTCGCTAATGGCTTGGCCTCCCCACGAGCGATAGAATGGTGGTCATAGGGCCCGTTGAACAACATGCACCGTGAACCTCTTCCCAACCGAGCCTAGCTCACCCCGGGCAGTGGATCCGTAGACACAACAAACGGTACACACTCAAAGGCGCTATCCTTATTATTTTGAATCTCGTCACAATGAGAGCTTCCGCGCACAAACATTCAAACCCGATGCGAATTACACCGAAAGTACTAAATACACTCTCCGGAATAGCAAAGATTGAAAAAAAAACCGGTCTCGCGCACCCCCTCGCGCCCGCCTGAGCGTCCGGACGTTCCCGTCCGCCGACTACCAAACCAACGTCAACAACAATGGTATGGTCGCGAGCGGCCAACTCGCGCTCCCCACTACAAATCCGAACACAAACCCACTACAAATCACGAAGTATGTACACAAAACCGCCACAAACCCTATGGGAACCCATACCCTACATATACACAAACCTCAAGCCTGACTCTCACACCCACAGCACCAAACACACTCACACACCCCTCTCACAAATATCCAAACACGGTGTCCTCCTCGCCCGCGCCGCGGAGGCCGGCGCCGACTTCACTTTCAACAAAAACACACAACACTCACCAACATCCAATTCACCCACAAGCAAGAATTCATGTGGGGAGTCCACAACACCCGCCTCTTCACACACAACCCTTCCCTGCGCTGCCCCATGTGTGGCCAATTCACTACCAACGGCCACATGGCCGGTAACTGCCCCACCATGTCTGGGCTGAGACATGACCGCCACAACAACGCTTTGCAACTCCTAGTCTCCCTCATGGAACGCCACAACGGCGGCCGATGGGAGAACATCACTGCACACTTCGGCAACAAAGTCACAAACCCATCAAGTCATTCACATCCCCCACACCTACCCACACCCCTCTTGAGTGTCACCCCCCTCACCCCACCCACATGTCCACCCGCCTTGTTGCTGCTAACGAAGGTCTCTCGCCCGACTCCCTAACCTCGTGCCCCGCCATCCTCCCCCCCGAGATTCTCCCCCCCGCGCTACGACCGCCGGCGCACAAACCCGACTTTATCCGCCTCCTCGAACCTCGATTCGTCGGTCACACAAACGGTCGCCGCCGATACTCATTAATTAAAAAGATTCAGATAGGGGAGTGGATTAGTGGAAGTATTGCACTTACCACAACCTCTCCCAAACAGCCCAATTGATTCGTGCCAAATACACACCCCTCGCAAATGCTATCCGCAGCCACTGGCTAGGTACCGAAGTCGATATCCTCCCCATCGTCATGAGCCGCACGGGCACACCGCACTCATCCACCATCACAAGTATCACCTCTCTACTCACCCTCCGCACCGACCCTCCTGACAAACTCATCTCCAAAGCACGACTCGACACGTCACACATCCTTGCACAACTCCACACGCACACTGTTTAATGGCTACATCATCTCCTACATGTATACCGCATCAAATCCCGCACGACCTCTCGCCGCGCCCCCGCACACTGCACCTTCGCACGCCCCTGATTGCACGCCGTCATCACCTCGCATCGCACACTCCCCGGGGGGGAGTAAAACCCCCAAACACCCTTGGAGATTTCGGATTTATGTGGTTAACGGTCTAGCCCTGACCTGTGAGTTTCCTATATGGCATAGTTGGGAGGGCCCAAAGACAGCAACCGGCGCATACGGTACTTGGTGTAAACCGGCGCATACGGTACATGTTGTAAACAATTTCAAATTCAAATTCAATTACACCAAACCGCACTCTACTCGTCGATCCCTGTCTCGACCATGCTTTCCTCCCCCTCACAGGTCCCCCGGCGCGTCCGCGCACCCCGACAAAAGAGGTCACCCACCGCGAATGGGCCAACACGGCGCCGCATGCACACAGTTCGCCCTCCGCCTGTTGCCCTTACCCAACTCTCCACACATGCACTAACCACCCCGACCAAAGCATCTCCTCCCACCCCCCTCATAGATCACCCGAAGCCTGCTACGACACGGGCAACTTCACACGGAAGGACCGGTACCACTGCGATCGTCTTGCTCCGTCACACAATAATAAGGCCCATACTAAAACCCAACGTCCCCTCCCGATAGCCTACGATGCTACACTTGTCACCAGCGCAATAGTTTTGATACTTTTCTCCCACTTCAATGCTTCCCCGCCACAGTGCTGTAAAGTTTGAACAATAATAATGCAACATATTGCAATCTGAAAGAAGTTTTCTTTCCGAGAAAATCATATTACATGCATGTTTCTCTTTCATGCACTAGCCACCGTCATGACCAACACCCCACGACCCCCCTTCCCTCTCACGCTACCATCTTACCCCATAAATATACTAATTTATTAGAAGCTGCCCGTGATGCATTGCATGTCGCGCCGGTCCGTGCAATGTACGCTCTCTCGCCCGAACTCGCCGCTCGCCGACCGACACACGCCGTACGCCGACGAGTCCCGCTCTCCATGCCCGGTGCAAACAGCAAACACCACTACCCCGCCCACCTCTTCCCCCCTACCTAACCGTCTTGTCGACGGCCGTTTTCCCCCTGCTCAATCGCTATATCCATCGCTCGCTGCAGTCGCTGTGCCCCTCCGCTTTTATATTTCAATAATAGCCCATCTAACCCGCCGTCATCACCGGACACTCGCGTTTACCCGCGCTCACCTTGCTTTAGGCCCTAGCGCGCTCCTTTCCCTCCCCCCTCTCCACTCACCACGCCCCGTCCACCTTGCCCGTCGCTGCGATAATGACAGCTCTTCCCTTGCTGAAACTAGCATGCACGAATTGCGCTACCCGAATAATCATCCGATCGTCCGCTCCTCCGCGTGTCTACCTGCCCCGGCACTATCGTCCCTCTATTGAAGTCACAGTCGGGTAGTCACGTACCCGCAACCCCAACATTCTAAGCTATACACGTATCCCCCCGCCCTCACAGTCCCCACTTTCTTTAGGCCTGCTCCGGTGCTTCTCTCGGAAGCCTCGAAGCATATTTGAAACGATATCGACAGCCCCATGTCTCTACGCCGCTATGTCCAATCGACCTCTCCCTAGCACCAACCACATCTTGCTAACAACCTTTCGCCCCCCCTCCATTACTTGTTCCTACTCTCACCGCCATCCCTACACTTACCACCCTCTCTTAAGCTCCGAACGGCCACCCGTTCCAAGAAGCTTACACTCGCCGGCATGCGCAAGACCCCGACGGACGGACCCCCCGGAGCCTCTCACCCCCACCCTACGCAAGCCTCGGCCGGCAAGGCCGCACATCCTCCCTAACTCCACATCGGACGGGTAGGTCCACCCCCTGAAGATTTGACCCCCCGCTCCCACCCCGTGCACAACCTCAAACGACACACGCCAACATAATATCACACAAACTTACCAACCACCCTCCCGCCACACTTTTCGCCCCGCACATGCACGGATACCGTGCAAAACTACCTCTGCGACTTAAACCTCGCCCATAGCCTCCCCACCCCCTCGGTAACTTAGACATTGCCGCATTACTCTCCTTCCAGTGGGGACGTTATCATGAACTCGCAAATCTCTACACCATAACCCTATTCCTCGCCAAATCACACTCGAAGTCCACATGCACGTACACAATAATACCCAACATTGAGGTAGATACCAACCACTGCCACCGGACATTCCCGAGCCAGTGGATCAACCCCCCTCGACCCGGATACTCGAACCAACCTCTTCTTATCTTCACATGGCAACACTCGCACTTTGGCCTCCTACATATCACCAACACTTATGCAACTTGGATTGACTCCATCCACCATCCGCCCCCATTAGACCTCTTCCACCGCTCCGTATCATTACTCTCCGCGTGGAACCCCAACAACACACCTCCCTTTCCGTCACTACACATTCTCCACCCTCCCCGACAACTTGACACCAGCCACGCATGGTCATGCGGTCCACCCACGTCCTCCTCCACACCTACTCCGTACTCACAGCGCCCCATGACCAACCCTACGCCTCGCCTCCCTTCGACCCCCGCACCACGGTTTACACACTCCAATCCCTTTTCTAGCACCAATTATTCCGCCCCGCCCCTCTCCCCATCGGCCGCTTACAACTCTCGGCAGCCCTGAACCCCCGCTCAAAATCCCGTCACACACAAGACACCCCCCCTCGCAACCCCACCTTACGACCCGCCCCGACTCTCAACCCATACCCCCCACAGCCCCCACCACCAACCGCCCCGCCTAAACCCACCTGCACCCTCCCGGATAACCCACCCACCCCTTCACTCAAAACTCACAACCGGCCCTCCCTCACCACCTCACCCAACACCTTCACCTCATCAGCCTCAACACCCGGGGCCTCCACACCTCCATCATGGATGTCGACTACCTTGCCACCACACATAACCCCGACGTCTTCCCCCTCACCGAAACCAATCACACATCACACATATGTCGATGGCGCGTTGCCCTACCCCAATATCTCCTCAAGAGCGCTCGTCCGAAACAATCACATGTGTCCCAACCCCACGCATGCGTCCTCTTCGCAGTTCGCAAATCGTCCTTCCACTCCGCCATTGTCATACCCCCGCCCCCCCCCCTCACCTTGCCCCCATATAACAGGCTTGTCTCTCATTCCCCACTCCGGCACCCCGTACCACCTCATCGGGGTCTACATGCCCCAACTCCACACCACACAACTAACCCGCGTGTACGCAGAAATTGCCGCATGGAGACTCAGACTCGCCGATGACCAACCAACTCACCGCGTCCTATGGGGAGGAGACTTCCAAACCACCACACACCAAGGTACTAGACACCCCGCCCTGACCTCCCTTATCCGCTCCCACCTTCAACCATTGTACCCTCATATCCCTACCTTCCCCCGCAGCGGCGGCTGCATAGACCATTAGATCTCCACACCCCCCTCAACCCTCACCTCTTCCCCATCCGCCATCTTGGTGGTCCCTTCCCCTACATACTTAACCGACCAACCGGCCATGCGCTTCGTTATCCCAGCTCCCTCCTTCCTCATCGCTCGACCCCCCTCGCCCGACACCCCCTCACACAAACCACACTCCACCCATATATATAATTTCAAACCCCCCCTCAAACAAAAAGCCATAAACGAATATCAAAACTGCACACCCGACTTCATCAACCAAACCGCCTCCCTCCACGCTACCAAACTCAACACACCTTCATCCACAGCCTCCACGGATGAGCTAGACGCTCCAGCCTCGCAATTTGCTACCCTCCTCTCAAACCACATGGACTATGAAGCCACCATCTGGTCCCAAGTCCCCAACTCCCCCCGAAAAAACCGCGAACCCCAATTATCTCCCCCGAAACCACTTGGCTCTATGAAAAATCCCTTAAGCTCACGAAAACCCTCCGTCGCTGCAGGTCTAAACGCGGCCCACTTCCCCTTGCCCAGTCTCTCCTTCACACGACCGATTACATGACCCCTGATACCATCAAATGCAAATGTCAAGAACGCATCCGTCACCTCCTTCACGCTGCCACCACGGATAGATTGAGCAAAATAAAATCCCGCGCCAAGAGTGCTTTCGACGTTAACCCAAAATCTTTTCACCGCCTACTCAAAGTAAAGAGCGGCCTCCTCCCCCATAGCAGTGCCACCTCGAACCTCCATAAAATCACTCGCCCCGACACAACCATTTCAGCCTCACCCCCCGAACTTATAGCCGCAGTCCACTCACACTTTGACAAAGAACAAACCCGCGCCACCCCGCCCGAGCTTCCCATCCCTTCGTGGGAATACCCCGACAACCCCGACCCATTCGTCATCGAACCCCGCGGGGACCCCTCCTTCACCTTCGTCGACATGATAAATCGAGATACATTCGATTAAACGGTCAACTCGCTAGGCATTGGCAAAGCCCCCGGCCCAAACACTATCCCCAACGCAATCATAAAGTTCCTACCCAATGCGACCCGCTCCGCCCTCTTCTCCCTTCTCGCCCACAAAGTTTATACTCCCCCCGATTGGTGCCACAGCACCACCTGCTTACTGCACAAAAAGGTGACGCAACTCTCCTCGACAATTATACCGCCCCATTGCCCTCATGAAGAACTTGCACTAATCAAAGACGTAGGCTGTAAGTATGCAGAAACCCACGGCATCCTCAGCGAGCAGCAACACGGCTTCCGCCTCCTTCGCAGCATCAACGACGCCCTCGCCTCCATCATCATGATAACGGAGGACGCAAAAATATACGCTAAAGAGATCTACATTATGTACGCGGACTTCCAAGGCGCTTTCAATGCCGCCGACCACCGCATCATGTTCAAGCGCATGTGTCAGCTCGGTATGCCCTCCACCTTTGTCGACACATGCGAACAACTCTATGGTGTCTCCACCACCGACTACATCACCCCCAACGGCTCCACCCCGTCCATCGATATCAATCGCGGCACTCCACAGGGAGACACCCTCTCCGCCTTTGTATTCACCCTCTTCCTCGAACCATTCCTCCGATGGCTCACGGTCGGTAGCCGAGGCTATCGCCCCGGTGCCCCCACCACTAACGCTGACCCCACATAACCCACGGCGACCTACCCCGGCCACGGACTTGCCGACGACCTCAGCCTCGCAACGGCCTTTCCCACCAACATGACCATCCAGCTCCAAAACCTCTCCCTCTTCAACACCTACACATGTATGACTTTCAAAGCTCGAAAGTGTTGCATTACCGGCGCAGTATGGAGTAAAGGCAACGCCCTCTTCCTAGCCAGCCGAACCCTCCTCGCGTCCCGCCTAAAAAACCACTTCGTTACCATCAACTCGCACAAGTCCCCCATCCCCTCCATCGGCCCCTCGGAATCCTCCCGGGTCCTCGGGGTTGAACTCAAAACCACCCTCACCTTCAGCAAGCACTGTCAAGAACTAAAGTGCACAACCACATCCCTCATCAATACCCTATCCACTTCCCTGCTTACACAATCCCGCAGATTACGCGTCATCCGAGGACTCCTCATCGGCAAGCACTCCACCCTCCAGCTCGGCCTCTTCAGCGATTCTCAGCTAGACATCCTCGAGGGCCAAATCTACCGGGCACTCCGCTCCGCCGTCTCCTCGGTGCGTAACCTCCCCCGCACAACCCTCTACCGCCCCACATCCGACCTCGGCTACGGCCTCCCCTCTCTCAAAGCCCACGCAGCACAACTCACAGTCTGTCACCTACACAAATTTTCAACACCCCTGGATACATAGGCCACATGGTCATAACACAAATCCACAAAATGATTACGAACGACAACTAGTGGCCCACATGGTCCATCAAGTTCCGCGGCTCCTCCCCACCCACACTCAGATGCCTAGTCCGGGCTTAGCGTGAGGCATGCACAATGTTCCACCATACCCCCCCCTCTCCCTCACCAACTCCATCGCCACCACACCACACGCCCACTTCACCTGCCAATACGACACCCTCCTCGCCTCACTCCGCGACAAAGCCTCCCACATCATTGACCCACACACTTACAAACAAGCATACTGCGACTTCACACCCGCCGAGCACACGCATCACTCCTTCCCCGCCTCACCCCCACCTAGCATAATAACATCACCACATGGCCACAAGTCCTACTCCGCGCCTCCAGCTCCTCCATCCTCTTCAAATCATGCAAATCCATATCCACACTTAAAGGGGGCGCCGACTCACTCTCCGTCCCCATCCGTCTCCTAACCGCGGTCCTCACCGAACCCCTCGACACCATTCACAACCGCCTGCCCACCACACACCTAACCGGTAAACATGCCTCTATACCCACCACCATACACCCATCTTGGATTCTTCTCTTGGATTAACACCCCACCATCCCCGCTCCCCCACCACCCTCTCCCCCGGCATCAAACCCCTCCGCATCAACACCACCCTCCCCTTGCCCCTACCACACACATCGAAGCAGAATGATTCTCCCCCTCGGACCACCCCTACCCTACCTGCGACTTCACACGCATCATCTCCAAGCACAAGGACACTGAATACGGTTAGACACAGTACATGGCTGAATGGGCCCCGGGACACCTCACGGAATGGGACATCCAACTTCAACTCGACGACGGCTTCCGCCTCATCTCCTCCACCCCCACTTCGGTATGTCTCCCCATCCCCTCCCCCTCCGCTCTATTTGCCACGACCCCCTCCACCCATACCCCACCCCAACCTGCAACACATGCCCGCACTTTGCCGTCCATTCCCAATGCCGCCCCGCTCATGGGCCCGACACGTGGCAATACGAATGGTGCGAACGCGGCAAGAAGCATGACCTCACCCGCCTACACGAGGTCCAATAGGCCCCTTGCCTCCAACTCCTTGACACCATTAGTGAGACCCCGTATGGCCCCACTGTTCTCAATGCCTTCAATTCCGGCTTCGTTCCAACTACAAAACCCATCCTATCCGACCCCGGACCTACCCCATGGACGCACTCCCTCATCTCCTTCAACCATGACCCCATCAACCTTGACCTCGACATGTTCCCCACCGGAACATTTACCATCCACACCCACCCCACCCTCAACGACACAACCATCCTCTGCACCCCCCATGACCGAGCAGTCACAACCCTCTCCGGCCCCCGCATTAGACACCTCTTCCAACTCTTCCGCCCCGACCTCACACACCGCACATTCGAAGAAGAGGTCTACCAACTCATCACACGACTAGGCTCCCGCTCAGAAATTCATTCACCCACACTCGCCACCACCGCACGCAACACATGGGCAACTCGTGAGGACCTCCTCTCAGCCCTTTACAACACCTTTCATATCCAAGCCGAACTCTACTCAGACCCCCTCAACAAATCTTTGCACTCTCATACTTACAACTCACTCTACCCAGAAGACATACTTTTCTCATCCAGCGGCAACAACGCACCACATACATGGCACGGCACTAACATCGCTAACCCGGAATACGACCACGAATGTATGCGACGCGCCATGGAACACGCAATCACTAGCGCCCACTCCACACCCTCACACTCCCCCGATGGAAACACACACCATACCGCCACTCCAAATACATCAACTCACCATACAACCACCACCTTTTCACCCTTCCCAACGACGCAAACACCTTCCTACCCCCAGACTAGCACACATGCACCCCCACCCCCACACAGTTTGGTACACTTTGGCGCCCGCCGTCAGCGCAGCGGCGGCGGCCCTGGAGGGGGGTGCGTTCGTAGGCCCGTCGGCACCTACCTCTACTTCCACGCGGTGGGCGCTGGTAACCCCGTAGCCGTGCCAGGCTTGGCACGGTAGGGGGCTGAACGAGATACCGAGAGTTGCGATCCGCGGGAATAGCAGCTGTCAAAAAGCCATGTACGGGGAGTTTTGGAAAAGCATAATATCCGTGCACCAGCACAGGGATCTCCCGCTCGGTCAGTCCGATATGTTTTTCCAACGACTAAATACTCTAGGATACTCTCCCATCCTGACGGGAACGATGTCTGCGGAATGTTTTTTGGCGAAGAAGGGTACGGACGGATCATCGGTGGGACAAGGGTGTTGGAGCAGGCGGCGGACAACATGGAAGCAACGCTAGGGCATGGCGCTCGCTAGGAATCGACAACCCAGTGAGTTTTATGTCCCCCCTGGGGGCGAGACTTGAAGCTACGCAGGACGGAGGAGGGTCGCAGCCGGAGGAGCGACACGGTTCGGCGGCGTAGGTCCTGAGGATCATCCGCCGCCGGAAAAACCCGGTACGGGGGGCTTTTGGAAAATATTCCCGAGCCCAACATCTTTCGTGGCGCAGCGACTCGATCCATGTGTCCGACCTACCCCTTCCCTAGTCGGTGCCCGGTTATCGACAGGCTGCCTCGGACAATGTGCCTAGGGTTATCGTAACGGCACACCGCTCATATAGGCGTCCCCCTAACAACGTAAACCACCGGGGGAGGGTCCGGCCGGCCACAACGCGGTCAGATAGGTGTAGGAAACAGACGGATAAAGGACATGGGACATGAGGACATATGGCACGCGGGGAGGAGAGCCTGCCGGACACCGTATGCAGCTTGGATATTTTCTTTTCCCAGCCCCCGAAGGAGGAGAGAAGACTCGGCTAGGTGGCGAGGTGCGTCAGGAGGAGCAACTACTATCTCGGGCGGGGATGAGCACGGGTCGAGACGGGACCGACGAAGATCTGAGCGAGGGGGTTTTCACATGCCTTTCGCCCTTTCAACCTAGCTCCGGCACGACCGGAGTCGCACGGTACCCGAGGTCAAGCACGTTCGCCTCGACCAACTCAAGCTGACCAGCCTCGCTGATTAGCATCCCCGCAGCGGCTGAAGCAGGCCGCGTATCGTGGAGACTAGCGACACTTTTTATTTCATACTGTATCCAAAAAAAAGAAACGTATAGATCAAAAAAATTATAAATACATGGTTACGTGTATGGTTTAGACGGTATCGTCACTGCCAATGGAGAAGTTGGGATTAATGGTTCACGGTCTAGTCCCTAGCTAAATAAGTCCACTAGGCACAAGCAGGGGGGCCCAGAGACAGCAGCCGGTTAATTCAGGTATTGTTGTAAACATTTCAATTCATTTTCAATTTAATTTCATTTCATTGGTACACGTTGGATGGTGGACATCTACCTCGTCGCTACCCCCCTCGCACTTTCCTCCTTACCCTCGCACACAACAATGACCGCCCTCCACAACACTCTCGAATTCACTTACAATACTACCCCCCAACCCCTCCATCACCATCCCTCCTCCGCCCCTCTTTGACACTTACTCACCACACTCCTCCGGCATCTACCACCTCCCCCCTAATCCCATCCACCCCATCACTTACCCTCTCCGTAGCGCACGTCACCAACATACTCCACCACCAAAGGCGTCCTTTCTTGGGATTGGCAAGACTTCGTTTACACTGACGGCTCCAGAAACGGCGGCTCCTCCCCCTTGGGAGCGGCTGCCACCCACCCCGCCTCAGATACACGCGTAAAGTTCTGGTGACCTCCACCCCTCCCTCTCACACCATCAATCGTGCAGATCTCGCGGGCATCGATATCGGCCTATATATGGGACACACCAACTTTTTTACGGACAATGCGTGCTCACTCCGCCTTATCCAAGGCTACATGAAGTGCCCATCCGCCTACCGACACAATATTCACCGCGACACACTTAACTCCATCACACACACCCTCAAAGCTCGCTGCCTCTCGGGCATCCGCATCCATCTAGGCAAAATCAAAGCACAAAACCAGTCAACCGGCAACGACCTCGCAGACATCCTCCGCAGACAAACCGAGTTGCGGACGGCCACCCACTCGACACAAACTACTCCAAGGGTTCAGACGTGTCGATAGGCCATTGGACATGGCCATACACTCTTATACCCAAAGCCCTAGTAGAACCCATACCCTAAAGGTACACCAACCTTAAAACTAATGCACACACGTACAACACCAAACACACACATGCACCCCTCTCACAAACCACCAAACACGGTGCCCTCCTCGCCTGCGCCGCGGCGGACGGGGCGGACTTCACCTTCCACAAAAAACAGATATCACTCACCGCAAGCCCCGCCCCAAATTCGTTTCCGCTCCTACCGAAGCGACTGCATCGAGTAACATCTGGCCACGAAAGAACATATCGGACGGGTCGAGCGGGAGATATTGGCGCCGATATGTACATGGCTTTCCCGACAGCTGTTGATACAGCGGATAGCGTTGTCGGCCCTCTTAGCCCCCTACCGTGCAAGGCAAGGCACGGCTACGGTGTTTCCAACGCCCACCACGGGGAGGTGAGGGGATGCCATTGGGCCTACGAGCGCCGCGCTGCCGGCGGGCGCCTCGAGGGCGCGAATCATTCTAGTTGGTCAGCGTATGTTGGTCGAACTGGCCTTGCCTATCCTAGGTTCATGTGCGACTCCGGCCGTGCCGCAGCTAGTGGGGAAGGCAGACTAAAAGCCCCCTCGCTTTGGTCGTCGAAGGCCATGACTCGATCCACGCACACAGTCGTCCGAGATAGTAGTCACTCCTCCCGTCACCGCTCTCCACATAGCAAAGACTTCTCCCTCCCTTCGGGGCAAGGGGGAGAACACCATAGCCACAACGGGTTGCCGTGTGTCACTCCTCCCGTCGCGTCTGTAATGTCCTAGTCGATTGCCAATTGTTTCCGGTACCGATTGATCCGTAAAACAACGCCCGTACCCTCCCCTTGTGGACTTGTGGTTCACGCTGCCAAGGGCCGCTTATACGGGCGGTGTGCCGTCGCGTCAACCCAAGCACACCGCATGACGCACTCATGTCGACGGTTGGTACCGACGAGAGGAGAGATTGGGTGGGAAAGCTAGATCGGGCCTGCGACCTCAAAGGTGCCGGGTACGGGCGTTTGAACCGAAACCCTCCGTACATTATTTTTCCGGCGGCGGCCGAATTAAAATCAGCGCCGCCTGACCGTGCCGCTCATCTCGCCGCGGCTGTCCTCCTCGCTATTGGTGTCGAGCTCCACCCCCATGGATGGGTATGCTTGCCCTCAAGAGCGTTGGTCGACGACGAGCGAGCGCCCTTCCATGGCATTGCTTTCCGGCTGTCCGCCGCAAGCTCAAACATCCGCGCGTCCGACTGCTGATCCGACGGTACCCTTCTTGCCAAAAAATATTTCAAAGACACCGCCGCCGCCTCCGTATCCGGAGAGTATATGAGAGTATTCAGTCGCGAAAAAACATATCGGACGGCCCGAGCGGGGAATGATAGTGCTCGAGTATGGATATTATGATTTCTAAAACCCTCCGTAAATGGCTTCCCGACAACTGTTGATCACGCGGATCGTAGATGCCGGTACCTCATTTAGCCCCCTATCGTGCGAGGCCTGCCACGGCCAATTGGATACTAGCGCCCGCCGCGTGGAGGTAGGGGTTGTGCCGACGGGCCAGCGAGCGGCAGCCCCCTCCGGGGCCGCCGCCGCTGCACCGCCGCCGGGCGCCCATTTAGGCATACATACTCTCTCTCTCTCTCTCTCTCAAACACACACACACACACACACACACACACACACACACACACACACACACACACGCACACACACGCACATACACATACACACGCACGCACGCACGCATACACACACACACACACACGCATGCACACACGCACACACACTCACGCACACGCACACTTTAACCTCCTTCCCCGCTTACACACATACACATACACAGAGACACGCACTCACGCACGCTCACACACACACGCACACACCATCAAACACACACTCAATCACTCACACGCACTCTCATTTATAATCACTCGCGCACACATGATAACTCACATAACATTCGCATGCACACACTCACATACCCATACTCACACGGAATCCCACACGCACACGCACACATAAGCATACGCCCAGTCTCTCTCTCTCCCTCTCTCTCTCACATATACACACACACACACATGCACGCATACACGCACACACGCACACGCACACATAAGTCCAAACACAAACACTTACACTAACAAGCTCACCTAGACTCATACATTCACACGCAAATAGACACACACACACACACACAACCACACACACACACACACACACACACACATACACACACACACACGTGCATGCGCTAGCATACGCGCACACATACCGATGCACGCGCACATGAACACTTAGTCTCCCCTTCAAAAGTCCTCACAAGATTTCGTACCTTTGCATTTTGAAATTGTAATCACGCATCAAATTTATTGACAGATATTCGGAACTCCTAGGCAATATTTTGTCGCCCAAGATGAATTTCGCCCACAAATGCGGGGGGCGAGTTCGAGCACTACCGGGCTGGTGCACGTGGACTTTTCGCGCCCGCACTCGTGCGACGCGCCCTTTTAAACATTCACCGTGCCGGCTAGACGACAAAACGCGACGGTATCCAAGCGCCGCAATACAATTGATTGTGCGACAGTCGCATGTTTGCGATGTAGTATTAACGACGGAAAGGGGGAGCTGTTGGATAGGCCATTGTGTATGAAGTGCATGAAATCGCGTATGTAGACTTCTCACCGACATCCGCACAACCCAAGAGGATCTTGCGTT
The DNA here is from genome assembly GCA_026401115.1 of Tetraselmis chui. Taxonomy (NCBI): domain Eukaryota; kingdom Viridiplantae; phylum Chlorophyta; class Chlorodendrophyceae; order Chlorodendrales; family Chlorodendraceae; genus Tetraselmis; species Tetraselmis chui. Next base: position 114,062 of record JAPMLY010000735.1, read on the forward strand.
CGGCTACATAGTTGACACAAATTACTATTTTGAACTCAAATCTTTTTGAGCAAGGAACCATTAGTCGCGCCTCTTTAAATCGCGTCGAGCGCACCTAGTCACATCCTCTATACCCCAAAAATAGTTTTTTGCGAGTTGCTATTGTATGTTCCACAATGTTCCGGCAAAGCTGAGCCGGAGTGCCGAGCAACGCCCGTCGAATTTGGCTCACCTCATGATGCGATTTGTGTGGGGCTTGGCGATGTATGATTATCCATTCTTCATTCTTACCATTTCACAAGACCGACTCCCGGCGTGTGCTACGCGTGGGATGGATGTGGTGGTGCACGCATATTCCCCAAGCATTCCAAACACCGCCGGCAACGTGCTGCGTCCCAAATGGCCAAGTTGGACCTCGCAAAAGCCAAGTCTCATCGCCCATTCATAGAGTGCAATGGTTTTCAAAATCTGCATAATTATGCGGGTTTCCACACCCTTTACCCGTACATCACCCGTGCCAGCGACGTGCACTTTAAGCTCCGTTCACTCACCCGCAACCCATGCCTTCTGCTGTCGTGCATTCAACACGGTAACCGCGCCTCCAAACCCCCTCCTAAAAATTGAAAAAATTAGGCAGGTTCCGTGGCTCACTAGACAAAATATAGCTTGGTATGCGCGGCTGCGTATTGCCGGCGCGTGGTGCGCAGGACGACGTGTGTAGTTTAGAGAAATTATGGGGTTAATTCGATAAAGTCACCCGACAGCACTTGCAACTAGCCACACCGAATGATAGCTAACTGCTTGCTTCCCGGCTCTACTACAGTTGAGTACTGCCTCTGTGTCGTTGTCCGTGACGCGGTAAGACGGGCACGTGTTCTTGATTATCTTATGCACAACATACTGCATGTCCGGACTTTTTATGCCACGACAAACACAAACATACACACACACATGCAACTT
>JAPMLY010000735.1:120595-139938 GCA_026401115.1 Tetraselmis chui
ACTCGTGTAGGGTTAGCGCATTACGGTACGGTTCTCGTGCAGTGCACTCACACGAGCATCGCCCTGCCGGCCCGGGAGCATTATCGATGATGAGTTTTGAGGTTTGTTTCGAACTTCTGCTCTCAGTATTAAAAATTTCTTACAAGAAAAAGCAGTGGAGGCCACCAAGCAAGAAAAAGAAAGAAAGGAAGAAAAAACCTGCGGAACAGGAAGAAAAAGCCCGAGGAACAGGAAGGCATGCCACAGCACCAGCACAGCCCTCCTGAAAAGCGTCGCGGAGATAAGAACCCAGAGTGCCATGAAGAGCAGCAGAAAGACGTTGCATGAATTATCGTCGCACATCCCCCAAAAACGCCGAAACGGAAGAGAAGTAGATCGACGAACAAAATGCCGCATACGGACATAACTATCATAGCGCAAGGAACGAGAGTCAGCGGCCCCCATGCAAGGGAAGCGACGTGCAGCCACCAAAATAGCCAAGCGATCGACCAACTCAGCCGCCATCGGCGCCAACCGGCCCCCATCCTCCATGGCGAAGGGGTAGTAGTCATGGACCGACTGAACCGAAGGCGTGCCAAGCAAAGCGGAAGTGCGGAGGTCCGCATCAAGTTTGCCTTGCTGAGCTCCCAATGCAAGGCTGCCATGGAGTGGAAGGCGAGCACCTATACGAGGAACGTTGGTGTTCGTGCGAGCACTTGTAACCGTCACATCAACAACAAGATGGCGGTGCGGAGCCATGAAGTCCAACCAAACCACATCCCCAAGACGATCACGTGAAGCTCCCGACCGAATACGGCGGACCTCCAACCGCAAGTCCCGGCCCTTAGTAGCCCCCGCTTCAAGCATGAACTCTTCAAGCACGTGGACAATGCGGTCATGGAGTTGAATGATATACCAAGAGCACGGGCACCGGGGGATATGGTCCATGAGCATAGCGGATGTTGAGCGCTCACCCGACATAAAGATGCCCGATACCGTCGACGAAGATCCATACCCGCGAGATTCTGAAGGGGCCTCATTGCACCGAGGGCATTTTCGAACATGAGCGGCGCGCTCCGCAGTCAAGCCAAGCACCCGGTGGGCTGCCATCATATAGCAATCGGATGGCACCTTGAAACTGGACTCATGTGAAGCGAAAAAGAGAGCCAAAGCCCCGCGACCAGTACCCCAAGTCACCCTCATATAGTCCGGTGGGGAAGGTCTGCAGAACGCCAAGAGGTCAAGGTAGGCCCGGGCACGAAGAATGCGCGAAATGCCCCGTTGGATGTGGCCCCCAGAATCTCCCAAGCGAGTAAGAGCATCGGGAGTCGGAAGTTGTAGGCTAGTCACTTGGGTAGCGGGTGCCACCGCATTGTTGACCGTAGATACCACTAACTCGACATCGACTCCTGCTCTCAGTCATGCTTGCAAAACTCCGCATGTAGAGGGTGCCGGTACGGATTCCTTGCCAGTCCCATGTACCGGGGGCGCAAAAAAAAACTACAAATAGACCCAAACCCGTACTACCAGTATTTTGAAATTGAAATTGTTTACAACAATACCAGAATTAACCGGCTGCTGTCTGTGGCCCCCCGTGCTATGCCAAATTAGGACTCATAAGCTTGGGCTAGACCGTGAACCACTAATCCCAACCTCTCCAATGGCAGTAGCGATACCGTCTAAAACACACACGTAAACGAGTGATGTGCATACAAGTATGAAACATAAAATGTCGCTATTCTCCACGATACGCGGCATGCTCCAGCCGCTGCGGGTCGCCGATCAGCAAGGTTGGTCAGCTTGAGCTGTTCGAGATGAGCCTGCCTGACCTCGGCTCTTGTGCGACTCCGGTCGTGCCGGAGCTAGGGGGCGAAGGCAGGTGAAAAACCCCCTCGCTCATGTCGTCGTCGGTCCCGTCTCGATCCGTGCTCATCCCCGCTCGAGGTAGTAGTTGCTCCTCCCGACGCAGCTCGCCACCTAGCCGAGTCTTCCCTCCTCCTTCGGGGGCTGAGAAGAGAAAATAACTAGGCTGCGGACGGTGTCCGGCTGGCTCTGCTGCCCCCGTACAAGATATTCTCATGTCCCATGTCCTTGTTCCGTCTGTTTCCAACACCTATTTGATCGCGTTGTGGCCGTCCTTACCCTCCCCCGGTGGTTTACGTTGTTAGGGGGCCGCCTTTATGAGTAGGTTGCCGTTACGATAACCCTTGGCACACTTTTTGAGGCAGCCTTTCGATAACGGGGTACCGACTAGGGGAGGGGTTGGTAGAACACAGGGATCGAGTCGCCGGTCCTCAAAAGATGGTGTGGGGGTGCGGGTGTTGTTGTGCGGCCGGTTGCTGGTGCTAATGCTGGTGGGCGGCGAGCCGCACCTGCCGCTCCTGGTTCGCGGGAGGCTGGCGGCGCAAGGCGGAGGACGGTTGTTGGTGCCGTTGCTGCTCTTGCAGCAGGTTGACATTGGACTACTCCTGGGGGTTGTTGTTGCCGCCGCTATTGCTGGTGGTTGTGGTGGTGTTGCGAGACATCGTTTTGTGTGGTAATCGAGTTGCTACACAGCAATGTTGGTCAAGTAGCATCGTGATAGTACGGCTGTGACTCAGCACAATAAGATGATAAGCCAATCAACAATAGAGAGGATTAGGTTGCTGATGGTGGCAAGTTGTTGAGCGTTAGATATCATCTAAAGGCTCACAATATACGTTGACGTGTGCTCACCACAAGGTGAGTGCGTGTCTTGTGATAGGCAAGTGCTAGGCACTTGCTGAGGGTGAGATGACATGCAGTGTCACTCACCGAGTGTAAGCATTCCTTATCGCCCCCCCAACTTTGATAGGTTATGGGCCCTCCGCGTATTGCGCGGGTTACTAGGGTTTGACCTGAGTTGATGGAATGGTGTCCATTGGGGGAAGTGTTGTAAGATCCCCATGGTGGGCACGATAATGGACACCTCCGTACGTTGTACTCCGGGGGAGTCTTGGCCCTACTATCTCGCCAATGTGACCGAGTCGGGAATGCCACAACCGTTTTTCCAATGGCGCAGTGGCGACCGAAGCGGTAGGATTCGACGAAGCAACCCGCGCCGGCAACCATACCAACAAATGCGCGCGCTCCAACGGAACCACCACGCCACCACCATGACCGGCATGAAGACGAAGGTGGTCCACGGGATCAGCTAACACCATAGAATGATCTTGTCGCCGAGCTTGGGTGAGGCTGAAAAGCCGATGATAAGGCCACGACGCGCGACGGGATAGCTCATAAACGTGGAGCACATTCTCTAGCAGGGCAGGAATCTTCCCTCCATCGTCAACCTTCACGATGATGCGGACCGAGCCCACGCCGACAGCGCGGGCGCTAATACCCTTCACCCAAAGCCGGTCGGTGAGCCCTCGATAATCACAGAAGTCACGGCGCACACTAGTCATGTGATGGCTAGCGCCGCTGTCGGCCAACCACATCCACGTTTCCCCATTGCGCTCGAACATGTGTCGAGCCTCGGAGAATGGCCTCGTAGGGGTAGCCGTCACGTCCATGACCGCCGGAAAAGCAACCGGGGAGTCTATCTGCGCAGAGTTACCTCATGTGTTGTTGTCCGGGCACTCGGACCTGCGATGGCCCTTCTTACCACAGCCATGGCAAACACCACGAAAAAATCTCGCTCCGCCTCTGCCATATGAGGAACGACGAGTAGTCGCAGCTCCTTGAAGAGATTTCAGCTGATCTTGGAGCTCGGAGACTTGCCGCTTCAAAACCTCAGTCGTTGCGTCATCATGAGAGGCTGCAAAAGCCGTAGGCGTTGGGGGTTCCGTTGTATGTGATTACGCACGACTCTCGATGCGCATGCCCTTTTGACGAAGATCACGCTTGACGTTATCCATGCTGAGGTTGTGTACGTCCCACGTGTCGGTGATGGAGTGGTATTCGCTGCGCAGGCCCTTCACCAAGTACATGATGATACGCCGGTGGTGGACGACGTCCCCAACTCGGGCAAGCTGTCGTTGCAGTCGAACTAACCGGTTAATTTATTGAATGCCGCTCTCACCGTCCGCGTGCTCGCCGAGTTGCAATTGGACGGGCTCTTGGCCACTCAGGTGAAGGGTGTGGCGTTTTCTGCGTCGGAGAAGTTGGGCTTCTGTGAGACATGTGTTGTGTGCAAGTCGCAAGTTCGCCGTATCTCGCGTGAGCGGGCTGACCGGAACGTTGGTGTCTTTGAGGTCCTCGGCTTAGACTTCTGCGGTCCTATGAGTGTTCCATCCTTGGGAGGACGTGTTAATCCATGTACACACGGAATGGCATGAAGGGGGTTAGAACCGCCGCTTCCCGGAACGGAGTTGTACGCCTTATTCAAGTACCGCCGAAAGTCGGTACCCGATAGGAACACATTGTGCATATGAACCCATCGCATCGCATCGCGAATGAGCCGCGAACACCTATAGCGAACACCTATAGGTGGAGGGCCAAGAGTCCCCTGGAGTTTAGCCAACATATGTGTCCATTAGTAGCCCTACGGAGGGATATGTAAACAAGACGGCGGAACAGCTTGTGTGCGATTGATTTCGGGAGCCGTTTCATGCTGCATGATGCGGTCCGCTCCAAGGATGAGGCTCCCGCCTCGTTCCGTCGCATGTTGACTACCATCCGTTCTCTTGGGCACACGGTTCGTCGTCTTCGGGTGCACAATGACACGGTGTTCTTAGGTGATGCCTTCCGAAACCTCTTGGATGAGTTCAACATCGGTGTGGAGATCACTGCCCCTTACGCGCATTGGCAACATGGACGGATTGAGCGGCAGTGGGGGGCATTGGTCCCGATGGCGCAGTCAATAATCCGGCAAGCCGCGCTGCCTAAATCGTATTGGGCTCTAGCGATGGCCGCTGCGGTGCATGTCCGCAATCGTGTGCATAGTAGCGGAGCCGGCGGTGTACCCTTCACCTTGGCGACCGGTAGACGAGCTGATTTGAGCTCCATGCGGGTCTTCGGCTGTCTGGCCTATGTCCACGTTAAGAAGTCTCAACGCCGCAAACTTGACGATCGCGCGTGGAAGGGTGTCTTTGTGGGCTACGCTTCCGAATCACCGGCGTGGTTGGTGTACAATCCTGCTACTCGTCGTGTGGTCAGCAGCCGTAACGTGGTGTTCGATGAGGCTGCTGTCCTCTCCATGGGAGAGAGCAATGCGGAGCAAAGCAATGATGATGAACATGACATTATCCCGCGCACCTTGTGTAGCGAAGAACGGGATACATCTTCTGTGGAGTCGCCGCTACGGGAGTCGCTGCAACATTCCGGGTCGATGGAAGATGAACGGGACATGCATTTGGGGGAGACTCCACGTCCAAGGTATAAAATTCGATCCAATGCCGCACCACAGCAATGCATACCCAGTCCTAGGTATAATCTCCGTTCAACGGGCGCTTCGGGAGATGGATGGACTGCGGGAAGTGCCGCAGCTATTAAGTCAGCCAACAGCCCGACTGTTCAAGAGCATGTGTCTTACAAGCAAGCGCTGGGAGTCCCCAATCGGGGGAGTGGGAGGCAGCTATCAAGAGCGAGTACGACTCACTTGTATCTCGGAACACATGGACATTGGTCCCTTGTCCTGCCGGTCGCAAACTCGTAGATTCCAAGTGGGTGTTCAAGCTGAAGTACGATGCCAATAGACAGATAACAAGGTACAAAGCAAGACTTGTGGCTCGCGGGTTTACTCTGGAGAAGGGTGTGGACTACCACGAGACCTTCGCTCCCACAGTGAGGGTGATTTCTATCTGAACGTTGCTCGCGCTTGCTGCTTGTAATGATTGAGAGGTGGAGCAGCTTGATGTGGTGACGGTATTTTTGGAGGCCAATATCGAGGAGGAAATCTACATGAGGCAGCCGGAAGGATTCCGTCACACCGACATCAATGGAGAGGAGCGAGTGTGTTTGTTGAAGAAATCATTTTATGGCTTCAAGCAAGATCCTAGGAACTGGAATAAGACAATCACAACATGGCTAGAGGAGTATGGCTTTACCCAATCCAAGGTGGATCCCGGCATTTACGCCTTCATCAAGGAGGGTGAGATTTATGTCTTGGCGTTGTAAGTGGACGACAGCATCATCGTCGGACCAGCGGGTAGCTTCATCGTTGGGTTCAAGTCGGCTTTTGGCGAAAGGTTGAACGTGCAAGACCTCGGCCAAGTGTCTTGGTTGCTTGGCATGACAGTCGAGCGTGATGGTGGCAACCGCATGATCAGGATTGGACAACAACAATACGTCTTAGATATGTTGGAGCGCTTCAACATGATGGGCTGCAAGCCAGTGGGCTCACCTATGGCGGTCGATGCTTTGAGCAATTGTGTGAAGACGTCGACATCAAGGTTGCCTCCCGGTCTAGTGCCGTACCAAAGCTTGATCGGCAGCTTACTCTACGCTTCCGTAAGCACACGGCCCGACATCACCATGGTTGTTAGCCACCTTAGTAGGTTCATGTCCGACCCCTCTCAGTCACATTAGGAGCAAGCCAAGAGGGTGCTCCGCTACCTCAAGGGGACCGTAGAGTCGGTGTTGATGTACGGTGGCGCACCCTCGTCAAAGGTGGTAGAATTGTCAGATTCTGACTACGCGAGTGATATTGGCTAGCGGCGCTCTCGCACGGGGTATGTGTTCATGCTCAACGGTGCAGTGGTGAGTTGGAAAAGTCAGCGGCAACAAAGTGTGGCGTTGTCGACAGCGGAAGCAGAGTGTATAGCGCGGGCAAAGGGTTGCGCATTGTGGTGCTTCTGGTGATGCTGTTGCTATGGGTGGTGCTCCTCTTGCTACTTCTGCTAGATAAGCACCAAGTTGTTGCTACTGCTATTGGTGTTCTTGGGCTTAGAGTTGCTCTTATTGGGGCTGTTGCTGCTGATGGTGTTGTTGATGGTACCACTCTTGCATGTGTTGATGCCGTTTGGCGGCCGGCTGCTAGTGTTCGTGGGCAAAGGGTTGTAAGTGGTGTTATTGTTACTAGTTGTAATGCTACATGTGATGTTGCTGCGTGTGTTGGTATTGGCGCTAGTTGGCGGCCGGCAGCTTCCCTTGGTGGTGGTGTTATTGGTGTTCCCGTAATAATTATCCAATCAACATGTCGCATTACATAGTTGGAATCTTCTTGTTGTGGCACCGCAGAGTCATACACCCGTCAAATACTTGAAAAATACTTAGTCGGCCGTAGTCGGCGGCCATGTAGAGGTCCGCATGCATGCTCACGGAAATTTTGATGAGTCGGATAGAGCAAAGCAAGCTATTAGGGCCGAGGGAGTAGTGAGGGATGGAATGGGAGGTTGAGATGACCATGGTACATGTGTGTAAGATGCGAATTGCCTTTTATCCACAACGCCGATAAGAAATTCCACATGTAGTAGTATAGTAGAGTATAGTAGGGCTCATAAGACACGGGCTCCCGCGCTACCGCTCTGCCGTCCCGCCGTACTAATTATCGGTGTACAAGCCGCCACGTCGCAAAGCACTGGCCAATCAGGAGCCTCGAATTTCACTCTATGCACTGCATATATCCCGGAATAATCTCATATGCCACGAGACGAAAATAATCGTTGCCGCGGTAGCGATCCCGCGCTAATGAAAACAATAGGTACCCGTAACCGTAGCGACAACAGATCGCAAGAGAGCGTATTGACTCGCGCAGCGAATTCAAAACTTCCGCTGCCATCCCACCCCATCGCAACCTTGCCTACCCAATCTGGGTTGGGAACGGGAATAGTTGGGGACTCCGACATTTTTCGCGAAGGACCGACGAGCGAGGGTGGTGCTGACCCACGCAATTGAGCGGAGGAACCCTAAACTTCACCGAATGGGATATGGCAAGTCGCGATGACGATCGATATGTTGCGACAAAGCTTGAAATTCTGACTAGTCGCGAGCGCCGTTCCTCAGGAGTTGCTCCGCATGTGGCGCCCGCCGGCGGCGTAGCGGCGGCGGCCCCCGAGGGGGGTGCGCTCGCATGCCCGTCGGCATCCCCTCACCTCCCCGTGGTGGGCGTTGGAAACCCCGTAGCCGTGCTAGGCCTGGCACGGTAGGGGGCTAAGAGGGCCGACAGCTCGATCCGCAGGATCAAGAGTTGTCGGGAAAGCCATGTACATGGGGCTTTTGAATTCAATAATTTCTGTGCAATACCGGCACCAAGATCTCCCGCTCGGTCCGTCCGATATGTTTTTTCGTGGTCTCACGCTATTGGGTTACAGTCCTACTTTGAGGGGGTGGGGCCTTTAGTCCAAGAGCGTTTGATGGCGAGGAGGGTACGGCCGGATTAGCGGTGGGACGCGGGTGTTGGAGTTGGTGGTGGACAGCCGGGAAGCATCGCCATGAAAGGGCGCTCGCTAGCCATCGACTAGCCATGAGCCATTCGAAACTCCCCGGGGGGTGAGGCACGACATGGCACATGCCGGTGGTCGGTCGCATGCGGAGGAGCGGCTATGTGAGGCGGTGGCGATCCTCAGGATAAGCAGCCGCTGAAACGCCATGTACGGAGGGCTTTTTCGGAGACTAAACTAATGTCCGTACCCGGCGTCGAGCTAGTTTGGGAGCAACACCACGGCAAGGCGCTCACTAGCGAACCGCTACGTCGACAAGTTACATCTCCCGGGGGGAGGAGTAAGCTTGGGCGGCAAGAAGGCCGGTCGCGACGGAGGAAGCGACACGATCTGGCGACGACGACCCTCCGGGTCGGCGCCGCCGGAAAGCCCCGCACGGAGGGTTTTGACTAGTTTCCGTGCACCCGCGGCCCGACGGATCCGACTACGGTGACCTGCCCCCCCCCCCTCCCCCATCCTCTTCGACACCCACTACCCCGACATACCTATAGACTCTTGAGTGTGGGCCCGGGTGGGCGCGGAGGCCCCTGCTCAATAAAGGCTGCTCGGTGGACGCGCGATCAGAGGGAGAGGGTACGGGCGCAGGTCGGCCTATTATGACATGTACCCGGGTACCATGCAGAGAAACAACCGAGGAAATCAGCGGGGAAAATCCAGGCGCGGAGGCAGGAGCGCCAATTTTTTCTATGTCTGTGTGTCTCGGTCCCCCCCACCTGCCCTCGAGGTGCCGGGGGTCCTCGACAAGGAGGACCGTCACGTCGGTAGACGCGACAACGACCTTGGGGCGGGGCTTACGGGATGCGGCGGCGGGATCGACGAGCGACCACGTGAAGAGGGTCTTTTTGTCAGCCTTTTCCCTCCTATCTTCGGCAAGACCGAACTCACGCGGGAGCTAGACTAGGCTGGCCCGTCGGCCATTCTGAACTAGGCCGGTCGGCACCCCGGTTCGGTGGGAGCGGGCCGTGCATCGTGAAGGTCGAGCAGCAGTTTAGTGTTGCATTTCTTGACAAGTGGATTTATCTTTAGATCTGTTTTTCTTGATTACAAATTCATTACGTTGTTACTGCTTAGGTGGGGGGGCTGTGGCAATTGCTGTGATTGCTTACAATTCTTTAACTCCCGAGGAACGTCGACACACAATGAAGCTAGGTGTGTCGATAGGTGTACCTGGTCGAATAGACCCGGGCCCAACTTGCTCATAAGTCATGTATGGCTAGGTAGAGTGGCTCGATATATGGCCTCCGGTCTAGTTTGCTGGCTCGTTGTGAACAATTTCAATTTCAACTTCAATTGCTCCGCATGTTGGATGGCTGGTTTGGCGCGGCGATGATGGCGAGCCGACGCGCGAAATGGTCGAGAAAAGGACCTCGAAGGAATAAAAAAGCAGTACCAGTACAAAAATTCGTACGGCGGGGCGGGAAGGGGGGGGGGGGGGGGGGGGGGGGGGGGGGGGGGGGCAGCGGTAGCTACCGCTGCCACCTTTCACTGAAATTATTTACGCCGGGAGCCGGTGTAAACGCACCGCGCCCGATAGATAATTTTACTTTTTGCGACGTGGCGGCATGTACACCGGTTATTAGTACGACGGGACGGCAGAGCGGTAACGCGGGAGCCCTTGCCTATGGGCCTAATAGCCTTGGTTGGTGCCCATAACTATATGATTTAGGAGTTGATTTGGTGTTTTTCACAGTTTTTGTAAATATATTGGAATCAAGATTTTGGCGAGGTCAGCAAATACGATTATTTTAACATAAAATCTATGTATAATTCAATCCACCGAGTCCAATATATAAGCCATTACTTCTTCGTATGTTCCCCGATTACGGAGACAAGGGGCCATAACATATTTCATATCGGGTAATGTCATATTGGGGCACAGCCAAACATTATATTATTGGACCGAGAGAAAAACATTTTTCTAAGGGGACTTCCGTGGGGAAGACAACAGGTCCTTTTCGAGAGGAATTCCGGGAGAACGGAAGTACGGAATTCCGATGTTCCGTCGGAAGTGACCGGAACGGAACTATGTCCCGCACAACAATGGTACGGACATATCAGCGGTGGGACGCGGGTGTAAGAGCTAGCGGCGGGAAGCCGAGAAGGAGCGCTTAGGTATGGCCCTCGCTCGACGTCGAGCAGGTTGTTGACGTCGAGCCGGCCGAAAGGGGGCAGCACGACACCATCAGCGACGAGGATTATCGCGACGGGAGGAGCAGCAAGGGTTGGCGGCGGCGGTCCTAAGGGTGAGCCACCGCCGGAAAACTCGGTGCGGAGGGTTTGAGTAATTCGTGGACCCTCCGCGCCCTTTCTGATATGGCCATTGCGATCATGCACTACACTCTTCATATAAAGTCCGTTACTAATGAAATGGGGCTTTATTAAGCGCAGGGCGGGTGTTTATCATGTGATTGTAGGGTTTTATTGGACTTTAGCTCGTCGAAAAGGGGGGTCGAAGTTTGTGTTTGCAGTGAAAAAAAGGGGAAGCGGGGCACAAATGGGGCCCCGCCCGGCTGATATCCGACGTAGAAATTCAAGAATCTTTACAACAAGTACCGATGAAGCGGCCGTTGTCTTAGGGTGTTCCCAATGCTGCCATCTAGGTATTGAGGATAGGGTTTTACGCCGGGGGTCTCCTTATCCATCCCTCTCCGTCGGCAATAACAACATAATATAATTAATACATAGGCATACATGGTCTATTGCTACGATGAAATATGAAGAATACTATGTCGTTATCTCCACGATACGCGGCCCGCTCCCGCCGCTCGAGGGTGCTAATCATCCTAGCTGGCCAACGTGTGTGGGTCGAGTCAGACCTGCCTCACCTAGGCTCCTTGTGCGACTCTAGTCGTACCGGAGCTGGGGGGGGGGGGGGGGGGGGGGGGGAGGTAGGCGAAAAACCCCCTCGCTCAGGTCGTCGTAGGCCCCGACTCGATCCACACACACCCTCGTCCGAGATAATAGCCGCTCCTCTCGGCGCAGTTTGTCTCCTAGCCAAGGCTTTCCCCTCCCTTCGAACAAAGGGGAGAACCCCGTTGCCACAAATGGTTGCCATATGTTGCTCCTACCGTCGCGTCTATCATGTCCCGGGCAGCCGCCAGCTATTTCCGCCACCGGCTAATTCGTACTATGCCGCCTAACCGCCCGTACCCTCCCCTTGTGGTTTATGCGGTCATCGGAACGCCGTGGGCAGTGTGTACTCGCGATAGCCCTAGCACTCCGCCTGAGGCATCATATCATCGATGGTGTGTACCGATGAGAGGAGAGCATGGGTTGGAAGACATGATCGTGGCTCCAACCTCAAAAGGCGCCGGGTACGGATGTTTTAACCGAAACCATCCGTACGGGTTTTTTGGCGGCGGCCGATCTATAATAAGGGCCGCCCGACCGTGCCGCTCCTCTCGCCGCGGCTGTCCGCCTCGTTGCTGACGTCGAATTCCACTCCCTTGGATGGGAATGCTTGACCTCAAGCGCGACGATCGACATCAAGCGAGTGCCCTTCCATGGCGCTGCTTCCCGGCTGTCCACTTCCACCTCCAACACCCACATCCTACCGTTGATCCGTCCGGACCCTTCTCGCCATTTTTTTTCACAGGCACCGCCCCCGCCTCCTTATGGGGAGATCTTATCTTATCTGTGAGTATTCGGTCGCGAAGAAACATATCGGACTGGCCGAGCGGGAGATCTTAATGTTGGTGCACAGATATTTTGATTTCCAAAAGCATCCGTACATGGCTTGCCGATAGCCATTGATCACGCGGATCGCAGCTGCGGGTGCCTCGTTTAGGCCCTTACCATGCCAAGCATGGCACGGCCACAAGGTTACAAGCGCCCACCGCGTTGAGGCATGGGTAGGTGCCGACGGGCCTGCGAGCACACCCCCCTTCGGGACCGCCGCCGCTGCGCCGCTGGCGGGCGCCTATCCGACGTATCACGGTTTGCGGCCCAGCCCCGAATTTTGGGCATGCCCTTACTCGGGCTTCCCGGTATATGGACTTCCCACATTTTGACTGGTGAATACTCCCGAAATCGGCGACAAAATAGCAGGCGGTTTTATGACCCTAGCAGGTTGTCCGCAAACATGGGAGCACGTGGGTGTGATGGCAAGTGCCGTTGAGACGCTCGACGCGGGTGGGATTGGCGCCGGAAACCCACAACTTGAGAGGCTCAAAACCCCCTAACTCTGCCGTACGATGTCCGATTGAAGCAAACCAAGCTGCAAATGGAAGCCCTTCCCCAAAGAAAGTATTAGTCTTCAACTCAAACTTCAACTACCAAAACATCCGCCGTCCAATGACATCTAAGCCTTCGTATAGCCAGCTAAAGCTTCTAGGGTTCCAATATCTGCCAAATTTGCGCGGGGCTAGCAACCAAGGGACATGTGGTACCCGCACACTCGCTTCGCAAGTACACTCAACAGTTACCGCTCCATACTTCTCCTATTCACGGCGTTGATTCATGGTCTATGATGGTATGGTGGCGTGTCATTTGCCTACGGCCAAATAAAAGCCCGTGCTAGGGTGCTTTGAAAGCTCTCCGCCATTTTTCCCGCCCGGCGATGCGCAAGCTGCAAAGGCCAGAAATCCGCGCGCTAGGGTGCTTACACTGCATGTAAACCGCCCTTCAAGTCCAATAGGTCCCTAGCCCATGCTCCTTGGTTGTATTCCCCGGCACGTGGCAAGAAAACCTAGTGCACACGACATGCCGTTCTCGGTGTCGCCGCTATGTACACGGCCGGGGGCAACACACTCGACGGATACTAGTACAACTTTTCAAACATGTTGAGAATCCAGTGTCGAGTAGTCTCCTTGCTTGTCGCGACACTACGTGTACCGAGCTACGGAAAGATGCGTGCATAACATGCACATGCACGAATGTTGGCCCACAAAATATGGGGCGCAAATTCAACGTGTGTGCCCATCGTAAGTCGGGCGTGACGATAAAGGTGTCCACGTAGGTGAGCAGCGCGCCGTGGTCTGTTGTTCGCAAATCATTATTCTAACCCCCCATTGAGGTGCACGGCCATCGTGGCAGTGTGTGGCGAGTAATCAAATGCGTGCCGCTAGTAATGGACTTTATGGGAAGAATGCACTTAAACCGTTACTCACTACAGCTTTTCGCACACCTAATATAAGAGAGTGCGAGCCCGGATATGCGCGGAGGCTCGCACTCAAAATAAGGGTGCTCGATGGACGCGGGAACCGTGGGTGGAGTGTACGGTCGCTGGCTGATTTCCAGACAAGTACTCGGGTACGAACACATAGTAAAACCGGGAATATATAACCGTGAAAACATTCCAGCGCGGCGGCAGGAGCGTTGGCTTTTTCTATCTACATGTCTCGGTCCCCCCACCATGCCCTCGAAATGACAAAGGACCTCTACAAGGAGGAAAGTCTCGAGGGGAGGACGAGTGGCTACGACTTGGGTTCGGGGCTTACGGGATGCAACGAGTGACCGCGTGAGGAGGGCTTTTTTGCTAGCCTTTCCCCTCCTTTCTCCGGCAAGACCGAAGTCACGCGGGAGCTAAAATAGGCTGTCCCGTCGACCCTCTCGAACGCCGTTTGGCCTAGGCCCGTCGGCACCCCAGCTCGGTGGGAGCTTGACGTGCATTGTGAAAGTCGAGTAGCACTTTCATTTAATGTTCTTGACAATTGGGTTTGTTGTTAGATATGCCATGATTGATTTACAAAGCTAATGTTGTTGTTACTGCTTAGGCGGGGGGTTGTGGCAATTACTGCAGGTACTTGCTGTTTTTATCCTTCGAGGAACGTCGGCACACATTGCAGATTGTTGTAAGTAATACCGTATAAGTATTAGTTGCAGATAGCTACTGTAAGCTACTCTACATATGATTAGTACATGTCTAGATCGGACATACCGATAAACTGTTTGACTCGGTACAAAGCTGTCGCTAGGCTACAGCTCTCCCACTTCTGTTGTCCCGACACCACGCTTGTAGGTTGGTTGTCTATGTGACTGTCCAGTTTGCGCGACTGTGACTGTAACTACGCTTGCGTGAGTTATTTTCCACATTAACCGTGTTTGCATGGTTCAATAGGTTAGCTAGCTTTGTAAACAAAGTGTCTTGCGACTCTTGCTTGCTCCACAAAGCCACAGTTGCACCGCGCAACACCGCCGCTTGCGCGAAACCATCCCGCCCTCTCCTCAACTTGTCCGCTGATCTCTGGTGACCAGTCAATGTCCCCTCCCCACATGGCCTCCGCTACTGCTTGCTCGTCATCGACCACCACACCAACTACATGTGGGTGCGGTTCCTTAAGTCTAAATACGACTATGTTCGGAGTTGGAAACAATCCTCTTGGACATCAAACACTTGCATGCCCGCCATCACTCCCAGTCGGGCGCGTTCGCACCAGTCCTCAAGTTTGACTCCGACTCTGTGTTTGAAGCTGCTGTCACGCGCCGGATGTGTGCACACCTCGGCGTCGGAATCATGTTCTCTGCCCCATACGCCCACCACATGCTCGGCAAAGCCGAACGTCCTTGGCGCACTATCCGGGACAATGCGTCGGCGATGCTCCAATAGCATCGCCGACGGGAGTTGGGAGCATGGCTGTTCCCAACTCCATGTGGTCGTACGCTGTCAGCAATGTTATGTACCTTAACAACCGCACGTAACAGTGATGTACCTTCTTAGTAGCCCAGTCGGACCCAATGGTGGCGTCCCCCTCACACTCCTTACGTCGTCTGTGCCCGACGCCTCCAAGTTCCGCGTCTTCGGCTGCGCCGTTTTCGCCAAAGTGCCCGACAAACAACGTCGGAAACTCAGTGAAAAAGCATTTCGCGGCGTCATGGTGGGCTACCCCCCTGACGCACCCGGGTACCGTATCTACAACCCGGAAACGCGTCGCATCACCACTTCCGTCCATGTTGTCCTTCAAGAAGACACCCCAGACTTCGGCACACAACCCTCGGTCGACTCGGTCATCACCGACTCTTCGGCAGACGTTCCCGCCGCCTCACCCTTATCCCACCCCATTGGCCTCACGTCACCAACGCCCCTTCCCCCCCCCCCCCCCCCCCCCCCCCCCCCGCAGCCCCTCGCCATGCTCGGCTCCGCTCACACCCCATTCGATACGGCGATATGCTTGCCCACTTGTCCGACTACCCCCCGACCCTCGTGACGGCGTGTTGTGATCTTGACCAAGGCAAAGCTCCAGAGGACATACTTGAGCACCCTCACGTTCCCGACCTTATCACGGGTCCCCCTCACACACCTGCAAGCACGTCCCCTACTGCCGTCGCCCTCCTCTCCGCCCGGGAGTGTGTGGAACCGAAATCCTACCGGGCTGCGCTGGACAGCGCCCAAGCCCCCCAATGGCAAGCCGCTATGCAACATGAGCATTCCTCCCTCATCGCCAACGGCACGTGGGATCTTGTGGACCTCCCCCCCGGCCGAATGGTCGTTAACAACATGTGGATCTTCAAAGTCAAGTCGGATACCGCCGGCGACGTCTCCCGCTTCAAAGCGCGGTTCGTCGCTAAGGGGTGCAGCCAACGCGCTGGACTGGACTACACAGAGACGTTCTCCCCAATCATCCGCATGGCCAACCTGCGTCTCTTCCTGACCATCGCAGCCGCTCACGACCTTGAACTCTGCCAGCTTGACATCGACACAGCGTTTCTTTACTTTCTAATCCGGGAAGACGTGTACATCCGCCAGCCCCTCGGCTTCAACGATGGCACGTCCAAAGTGTGTCACCTCAAGCGCTGCCTTTAAGGCCTCAAACAGTCCCCCCGCGAGTTCAACATGCTCCTTCGTGCATGGCTCGTCGACCATGGATGGCAACAATGCGTCTCCGACCCGTGCATTTACATCTACCGCACCGGCCACGTTTTCGCCATGATCGCCATGTACATCGATGACATTCCCGCGGCATGCAATGATGCCACATGGCTCGCATCGTTCAAAGCTCAACTCGGAGCACGGTTCAAGATCAAGGACCTCGGCGACCTCTCCCAACTCCTCGGCATGCACATTACCCGCGACCGCTCCGCACGCACCATCTCGCTGGACCAGTCCAAGTACCTGCGCGACATACTCGCCAAGTACGGCATGTCCGACTCTAAGCCGTCGTCACTTCCCATGGACCCGGGCTTTCTCGCCGGCCTCGCGCACATGACCTCGCCCTCTCTCACCGAGGTGGTCAAAGACGTATACCCCAGCCTCCGGGGCAGCCTCCAGTACGTAGCCGTCTGCACGCGCCCCGATGTTTGCACGGCGTTGAGCATCCTCGGCTCCGCCCAAGCCTCACCCACGCAGGCACACCTGCATGCTTTGAAAAAGGTCCTCCGCTACCTTCATGGCACTATCGACATGCGCCTGACGTTGGGGGGGGGGGCATGGACCACAGCCTCCAACTCAAAGGCTTTGCCGACGCTGACTGGGCCAACGGAAGCAGCACCCGCAAGTCTCGCTCCGGCTATCTCTTTACCCTCGGACGCGGGCCCATCAGTTACAAGTCCAAACAACAGACTTGTGTGTGTGAGGTGCTACTTTGGTTAGGCTAAGTTGGCAACCTTAGACTAATAGTAGAACCTAATCTCTGGATCTAATTATACAACGTAGAGAGAATTAGTAAGATTGTCTTAGGAACAGGGTTTCTTACAATCTGGGTGTGGCGTGATTCTATTCTGTACCGGTCTCTCACCTCTACCAGTAAGTCCCCGTCTTAAATATCCACACCTCAGGTGTTCTAGAAACAGCCTTAGAACATGTAGCTTGTGCTGTCTGCTAACTAAACCAAACTATTACTAGTGATACAGGTTAACCCAGGTTACCTGTACCGTCTATCTAACCTTATCACACAAGCTCTTAGAACTATCTAGAAGAGAACTATCTAGAAGAGATACTGCTAGTAACTATGTACTGTCGAGGGAAAATACGGCGATACAGTTGTACTGCCGTGATGACAATAAAAGAGTCACTGAATATCGCTAAGATACAGGTACCATTTAGAGGAAATAAATAATGTCAGATACTAGCACTTAGCTAAATGGCTAGGATATGACACTCTCCCCTCCTTAAGCACCAGCGTCCTCGCTGTGCAGTACTCAGGGTCTTGGTTTCTTGGGGGTTCTTGCAGGCCAGCGATTGAGAAATCTGACAAAGTCAGGGGTGCCAGAAAATTCTCGATAAACATCCGCTCGAAGAAATTCGGAAAAGATGCTTAAGTGGTTGACTCCTCGCATGGGTTCCCAAGTGTCCTCGCTAGGTACGTTGAACGGTGCTGCCCAGCGGACCTTAAACAAAAGTCCCGTGCCATTGGAGTTAAAAGCCACGTCGAGTATTTTATCGACTTCAAATCGCTTCGCATCGTGCACAATCGGAATTGGCTGCGCATTGTTGGCATGTTCTGGTTCTGAATTCCATTTTTCCAGTAGACTGGCGTGTACACCATCGTGAATCCGTACTCCAGGGGGTAGCTTAAGCCGAAATGCAACCGGGGAAACTTCCTCCGTAATGAGAAACGGTCCAATGTAGCGGTCGCGTAGTTTAGAACATGGCTGTTGTACAAACCGTAGATTTGTCGCCTTGAGCTTAACCTTGTCGCCAACTGTAAAAGGTACTGGTAACCGGTGCCGATTTGCAGCGTCTTGCATGTGTGCCTGGGCTGCTTTGACGCAGTCGTGGGCAAATCTGTGCATCTCGACCAGAATCTTCACTTGCTCCGGTAAAGTACGGCTAGGCTCGTTATCTTCAAATGTAGCCGTCGTTGGAGATGTCGGCTCAAATCCTAGCGTCGCCTTAAATGGAGACATAGTCGTTGACGTAGAAACCGCTGCGTTGATCGCGAACTCCACGTTGGTAAGGTGTTGAACCCAGTCGTCGTGCAAGGGGTGCACATAGCATCGTATGACTTGCTCCCATGTCTGGTTTACTCGTTCAGTTTGGCCATCTGTCTGGGGGTGATAGCTCGTAGAGATATTAAGCTTGGTGCCAACAACCCTAAATAGGGTTTGCCAGAAGTCGCTCATAAACCGGGGATCTCGATCGGATATTAATTTCCGTGGTAAGCCAAAATGCCGAAAAACAGCGCGGTGCATAAGTTTTGCTAATTGTTCCGCTGTAATCGTTTTCGTAATTGGCTCGACAATCGTCCGTTTCGTAAGCATACAGACGAATACCACCTCAGCATCATACCCATCGCACTCAGGAAGGTCCGTAATCAGGTCAAGCGATACATGCTCAAAGGGCCTGGTCGGTACCTCATGCGATTGAAGGAGTCCATAAGGCTGTGTCGCGCTGCCTTGTTGCGTTGACAGGTAACACAGCTGCGTACATAGTGTTGTACTGTCCGCTTCATGTTAGGCCACCAAAACGTCCGGGTTACTGCTGCCAATAGTCGAATAATACCAGGGTGTCCCGCGGTCGGTGCGTCGTGTAGTTCGTACAGTACTCTTGATCGCAATGTAGACACGTTCGGAACATACAGTCTTGTTCCGTAGGCGTACAAGAGTCCATTAGATTGACGTACCAGCCAGGTAGGCAGAGATTTCCGGGTAAGCAGATATTTGTCCGAATCGTAAGCGCTTTTGATTTCCGCATGAAGTCCATAGTCAGGATGTAACCGGGATTCCAGGGAAAAAATCTGCGCGTGTAACTCGCATTATGCTTCGTCGTTGGTCCAATCGCGTAACAGTTGCAGCTTCTGTAATGAGTCTTTCATGTCAGGTCGGCGAGACATAGCGTCTGCCTGGTTGACTGCTCCCTTCTTGTATACGATGTCCATCTGTCGCTGGTAAGGTGCTAGAACTTGAAGCCATCGCACATGTCGAGTAGACAAATCGCGCTGCCGAAAGAAGTGTCGCAACGTGTCGTGGTCCGTAATTACTGTAAATCCCGCCGCGCCATCTAAGTAGCAACGGAACTTCAGTAGAGCGTCGCGAACTGCCAGTAGCTCTTGTTCGTGGACATGATAGTGTACCTCATGCTTGTTCATCCTTCGAGCATGGTACGCAACAGGTTGTAATCCAATACCTTGGTCTTGTAACAACACA
>JAPMLY010000736.1:0-25000 GCA_026401115.1 Tetraselmis chui
TCCAAAAATACTGAGACGAAAGCCATGATTCAAGGTCATACCAATGCACGATTACCATGAAAATCAAAACTTGCTATTCCCAGCGACGCCCTAACAACATTCAAGGCAATGGAGAACCACGTACTAAAATATATCAATAATTGAGAGATGGCTTCTCACAAGCACATAACTGAACTCGTGGACGCGGAATACATTCAGACGGAGACGCAAAGCTCTCCGAAACCAACAGTGCGTTAGTGCAAGTACGGGGTTGAGGTCAAATATGTAGTTAATATCACAATACTAACGATAGACTAGGCGTCATCGGTTGCGGGGCGAAGGGTATGGCATTGCGCGTCTGGGATTGCATTGTCTGCGGCAGAGGGGGTCACCTTGAGGACGGACGAAGAGAGATCATGAAGGCCGGCGTCGAGTGTGAAAAGGCCACCACTCGCTCCATGAGGATCGCCCGCAGCCGCCGCCAACAACGCCGCATAAAACACAAGTGAGGTGGTGTGATAAATGTGGGCACAACAAGTCTTGGTACACAAATGATTGCTAAATTTGAGAGGGCTGGGTCACGAGCAAAGACAAACGAACAATACCAATAGCGCACACATCCAACATTTGATCGCTACTCATGGATGCGACTGAGATGCGGCTGTGATGTGTGGACTTTTGTCAGTACCACCTCCTTTCGGAATCAGCCAAATAGTAGTAACTGCTCACGTTGTGGGAAGCTGAGGGATGCCCCACAATCAATCAAGCCGACCTGCAGGGGAGTGGATACGGTAGCATCTGATAGTCTTTTTGGGGGTAGCCGCTGCGCACTAGTCGACATAATAACCCAAAACAAAGGGGAAATGTTAAATAATCTATAATATAATTTTTTCAAACTAATGTAAAAATAATCTAATTAACATAATGTAAACAATGCGTAAACAAAATCTGACCACCCCATAATACATGTGTTTCAGCGCGCTGCGCCACAGCCATACGATTAAAGCCCCATATTGTGCAGCAGCGGCGACGGGAGCGAGGGCGGTGTTGGGTATGTTGAGGACGTCGCTGAGCAGCATAATCAGCTCCATCGCCGCCCATTTCAGCATCGACCGTGGGGGAAGTGGGTTGAGTGCGTCATTCGAGGGGGCGCAGACAGAACATGCACCAACAACCGGCGTGCCATCGGCACGGGCACAACTTCAATTGCTTGCTTATACCTTAAACCTGGGTAATTGGATATTTGCGTTGGTCACAGGGGGCGAAGATAATAATGTGTGAGGAATTTGCGAAACAGTGCATATATATAAAATGATAAGGACGATAGGACTCGCAATGGTGATTGACAGGTGAGCAGTTCGCTCGAGTTATAAATCAGTAAAGGTCGGTTTCCGAAGGTCAATTTACTCGAAAAAAAAATATCAGTCCCTGAAAGCAGCAACAGGCGTCGGTCCCTTTCTTTGCTTGGAAAAAATACATTCAAAGTCATTTAGTTAGTCAATTGAGTGATGATGAAGCATTTGAGTCAAACAAACTAGGAAAAAGAACTACCATGTTGTGAAAGCGCCAGAAATCACATTAACGATTCAACTACAACGGGATAGGAAGAGGAAAGTGGCGATGTTGTGTGGGGGGACAAGTGCATCATCCGATTCTCACAGTGCCAAAAGCCTTTGTAATAAGAAAGGCAACACAAGGGAGAGATAGGTTTGCACTTATGCCCGTTACACAGGTTCACGCAGGGCCGTAGCAAAGAGGCCACCCATCCCAGGGGCATTCAAGTGCAAGACATGCAGCACAGTGGACATGGAGTGATGGTGAGGAGGTTGGCGGCCAGAAAAGGCGCCATGGCAACCCAGCCGCCACATACGGGGAAATAGAGTAGATGCTAAGCTGATGGGGTACCTCTACCACCACGGCGCTGTGACCTAAAGTGAAGGCTAGCTAACTTGTACAGAAGCCCTAGGTAACCGGATGATAGTGCTAACTTTGCTGCTTCTTGTGGACACTCGATGCCTCTGTGAGCGTGCATCTCCGATTGCACATCCGTCAATAGTCTCGACCCTGCCGTCCGTCAATAGTCTCGTCAACCGCACCGCCTCGACCCTGCCAACGTCATTGTCCTTGGCTACATGTTATTGATGGCCCCGCATGCTGCTTGTTGCACACCCACGACGCCCCTATGAGCGCGCATCGCCGCCTGCACATCCGCCAACAATCCCAACCGCACCGCCTCGACCTTGCCACCGTCATTGTTGCCGGCTATGTTCCTGATGGCGAAGCATGCTCTTTGTTGCACACCCACGACGCCTCTGTGAGCGCGCATCGCCGCCTGCACATCCGCCAACAGTCCCAACCGCACCGCCTCGACCTTGCCACCGTCATTGTTGGCGGCTATGTTCCTTATGGCGTCGCATGCTCCTTCCTGCACACCCACGACGCCTTTGTGAGCGCGCATTGCCGCCTGCACATCCGCCAACAGTCCCAACCGCACCGCCTCGATCTTTCAACCGTCATTGATGGCGATGTTCGCGATGGCCCGGCTTGCTCCTTCTTGGACACTCACGACGCCTCTATGAGCGCGCATCGCCGCCTGCACATCCGCCAACAGTCCCAACCGCACCGCCTCGACCCTGCCACCGTCATTGTTGAAGGCGATGTTCCTTATGGCCCAGCATGCTGCTTCTTGCACACCCGCGACGCCTATGTGAGCACGCATCGCCGCCTGCAAATCCGCCATCAGTCCCAACCGCACCGCCTCTGCTCTATTCTCAGCTATGGTTGTCAGGCTACGGATTTTCTCGCAAGCAGTACTCTGCAAATCCACTGAGTTTACGTGAGCTTTCATCGCCTCTTGCACATGCATTAGAGATGACGCACGACGTATTTCATCTAGGGATCCCGCCGAATCTAATCTGCCTCGAATCGTTTGATCAACAGGACGACCTTCGATAGGGCGCGCGCTCTGCGCCACAGCCGCGCTTGTATGGATGCTGACCACGACTTCATGCAACAGCAAACGTAGCTCCCGGAACGTGGGCCGGTTCCTAGCCTGCTGCTCCCAACACTTGCACATCACTCGAAACAGCTCATCGCCACAGCCTGGCGGCTGGGGAAGGCGGAGACGGCCACCGCACACGCCCGCCTGAACACCTTGGTCCGTTTCATATATCCCGTTCGACTGGTATGGAATGGCACACATGGTGGCCACCTCCCACATGAGAACCCCAAACGCCCAGACGTCGCTCTTCTCTGACCAACGGTTGCGCTCGATCGCCTCCGGCGCCATGTAACGGATAGGGAGGCAGTCTCCGGCGGCGCCTTGCTGGGAGCGCATGTAATACTGCGGCTTGGAGAGTCCGAAGTCGCATATCTGAGGCGGTGACGGAAGAGGCCGAGCCTCAATTAGTAAAACAGCCAACTATAATGTCAGCAATAATAATCAAAGCAATGGCATGCTCGCCCCCCTTGTTCAGTGGTGTAACCTCATCATAGGATGAAATGCTTGCGGGGCCTTTGCTCTTGTTTTTACATCGATTGATGGAAAACTCATGCAGCGGAACATGAAATGCGGACATGATGCCTTAGGGAACGCATCAAATTAGGAATCATTGACCAGGGTGTTGAATAATAATGGGACGGGAGGAGGGGGGGGGGGGGGGGGGGGGGGGGGACTGACGGCGGCTCATATCGAAGCGAAACCGGAATATGAGAAAAGTGTTAGCTGAGATCGAGATGGATCCAACAAAACCTTAAAATCCCGAATTAACGTTGAGCTCAATCGAATGGAGAGCCCGAATAATCAAGGACATGAGTGAGAGGAGAGGATGAAGCACGGGAAAATTGAGATCAAGACAGAAGAACGAATTGCGCATACTTGGATGAATGTAGATCATGATTGGTTTAAACAGGCACCAACCAGTAAATGTAAATCAACATAATAATATATATATATATTTATATTTATATCAATAGCTACAGAAAAAGGCATTCAAATAGTAAACTGCAGAGGAATGCACAATACAAACGGAATGAACAACAGGAATTCAGTCAAGTATTTGAGCCGCATGCTCTACAGTTTCAAATGAAAGAGGCAGCTGAAATACCTGGACGCTGACGCTGTGAGGCTCAGAGGGGCTCAGTTGCCGAAGCACAAGGACGTTCCTCGCTGCAAGGTCCCGGTGCACAACACCGGCGAAGGATAATGCTTGCATAGCCTCGCAAACCTGCTGCGCAATCGCCAGCTGCACCAGGGGCTTGAGATTGGGGACGGCGTTTTCTTCCATGAGCTCCGCCAACACGTTGTCCAGCGACCCATACCTCGCGAACGCTGTCACCAGATGCTGCACACCTTCCGGGTCTGACGCCAGCCCGTAAAAACGAACAATGTGCGGGTGACACCCCAAGCGATGCATCACACCCGCCTCAACCTCTACAGACTCCCCATTTCTGCAACTGGAGACGGCCACGTCAAGACCTTTGAGGGAGGCACGCTGAACCTGCTTAAACCCCCCCACGCCTACAAACCTCTGCCGCGGCCCATAACTACTGGACGCGGAAAAGTCCAAGTCCTCCCAGCGCACACGCTTTGGGGCGCTATTCAGCACCGCCGCCCTTCTCGCCAGCGCTGCCTCCCACTCCGATATGGTGTCCCGCATAGCTTTGTTCGGACACAAATCATCCACACCCAGCGGGTCCCTTGTGAAGGGGCTGGTGCCGGAACTGCCAATCCACTCCAAGATCGCTGACCGCTCGTAGGTGTAGCTGTCCGGCGCAATAACGGGGTCGGTGAAGACTTCACCAAGAATTGGACAGAAGAAACTTGCAGGCAGGTCGTCATCTACATCGCTGCCGCTGTTGGCCATCACCACCTGGTGTTGAAGTGACATGTCAGTCACGGGCAAGAAAGCTCCGCCCGCCAGTTGCTATAAATAAAGCAGTGCTGATAGGACGGTACTTCGGGTTTTATGGTTTTTTCACATACATACCTCCTGTATGTGCGTGGTAAAAATCGCTTGGACTGCCGCCTCGCCGCTCACGAAGGGGCAGGAGTCCCTCGACCTCGACGAGATTCACGTCGTCTAGTAGCTGGGACCTTGCAGCCCTTCAGGTTTCTTGCTGCTGGCCTGTGGCCTTGCGGGCACATTCCATGAACGGCGCATGAACATCAGTATGTAGTATATGTACTACTACAATGTCCGTATATGAACCAGGTGGCCCCCACTGCTTTTTCTTGTAAGAAATGGTGGAATATAACCAGGTTGTGCTGCGATGATGATGTACGTTTTTTAGTACATCGTTGTGAGTACATGTACATCAACGGTGGTGAACGTAACCTATGACAGTCGTACAGGTAGTATATCAATAATGTCTTACAAGAAAAAGCAGTGGAGGCCACCAAGCAAAAAGAAGAGGAGAGGAAAAAACCTGAGCCCGAGAACACGCAGAGCCACCCCCTCCCCTGCCTCCACGCTACGAACAGGGAGGAGGGAGGGAGGGTAAGGAGGAGGCGGGGGCGACCTGCCAGGGCGCCGACGAGGTCCCCCGCCGACGAGGTCCGTTGGTCATGTGTACATGTCGTAGAGTATCACCAATAAAGCCATCCGCAGTCTTAACGTACATGTACGCGGAGGTGGTGGCAAGTTTCAGTGCAGAACAATGCCCAGTATAATAATAAGAATGTAGACAGGTACCTCTTCAGGTAGTATATGTAAGGAACTTGAGGACGACGACATATGTCAGCCGGGATCACCTTGGCGCCTGTAGCGGACGTCCCCATGGTTAAGGGTCCACAGGTGTGTACTTTGGGGGCGGCGTGAGTGAAAAGGGCGAGAGGCCAGTCGTCGCGGGCGGCGAGGGCGGCGGCCACCAGCGCCGCGGGCTGCGCATCGCCGCGGGTGCCGAGCACCAGGCAGAAGGCGCATGGCATTTTGGGGCGGAAAGGGAGTTGGGGCGTGGCGGGTTGCGCGATGATCTTCCGCCTCGCCGCTATGACTGCTTCAAGTCGTCGACACTTCGTCGATGTGACCGCCGTTTTGTCTATTACTATAATTATGTCGATTAAGTGTCGACCGCTCTAGGTCGGTTGTAAAGAACTAAACTACGTTCTCGTCATGGAACTGTCATCGCAGCTCTTTGATATATCGCTGTTTCAAATCATCGCGTGCTGAATACTTCCCCGGATGGAAGTTCTTGTCGCTATTGCCTTCGGTAGCGGTAGTGTGTTGAGTACGACCGGGGCGGGTCAGGATTCCGTCGCCGGGTTCCACCAGCACAACAGTCATCCCGTTCTTGAAACCGGCACTTATCGCGACGACGGGTTTGGATTTGTTTTTGAATGCCAGTCTCATTTAAACGGGTGATATCAGGACAAACGTACTGATGGAGACCGAATAAAGTCCGATAAGCTCCGCAAGTCCTTTCCTCGGCCCTCCCAGTAATTAAGGATTTGCTGACCTTGTATTATTCGAACTATCCGCGGTGGCCAAAGGAAAGTAATGTGAGTCACGGTACTGGAGTTCCACATGCTCAGCTTCGCCGTCACTTACACTCATCAGCCCACTCCTTCCCGCCCACTCCGCTGTCTATCGTGCAAGCAACTTGCTTTCAGTACAACCCACGCCAGACGCTGAAACCAGCGGTGGGTTTGTCGGCACAGACGAATTAGTTTTGCTGCGTGGTTGTGAGGAAAAGCACTCCAGGGCGGGTTGCGTCACACGCATCGGCGGTGCTGCAATAAATACAATATTTACAGTCGGATAAATTATGGCGGAGGAGTTTAGCCGCGCGGTGGCGCGAGTCGCGGCGGCGCAGATCGCCGAGGCCAGCGGGTTCGAGGCGGTTCAGGAAAGCGCGGTGGATATGCTGGCTGAGCTGATGGTGAGGTATCTCTCCGAGCTCGGCGCCGCGAGTCACTCCTACGCCGAGCTCGCGGGCCGCACCGACACAAACGCGGGCGACGTCGTACGCACCCCACCCACCCGAACTGCATCAACAAGCCAACCGGGCCGTTCTTCTGATCGTGTTTTGAGTTAGTACTGCACCTTTGTCGTGGCCCTAACGCGCCGTCCGTCCGTGTTCCTGCGCTCCAGCTGTTTGCGATGGAGGAGCTGGGCGTGTCGTTCAGCCAGGTGCGACAGTTTCTGGAAACGCAGGAGGAGGCGCCCTTCGCGCACGTGCTGCCCAAGTACCCCATCAATGCGGAACCGCGCCACGCGCCAACATTCGCAGAAAAGGGCGAGGTACGTGCCTAGTGCATTCTCGCAGAAACCGTCGCAGTGTCGAGGGAAGTTATTGGGCAGCTGCAGCGAAACCATCATACCCTAATTTGTAAACCCTACCTATTAGGTCCTCCTAAGCCGTACGCACCCCACGGCTCTTCAAACCCTCATGTGCCACCCCATTCCCGCCCACACGAGCTTCACCCCCCCATTCGCAGTCTATTCTAGTCACGGCTGCTGTCCAGTCGCACACAAACTGCTTGATCGTGGCATTCCCAATTAAACCCTTTTGTGAAACCCTAAGCTCTCAAACCCTCCCCTCTTGCAACTCTCCACGCTAGTACTTCTTCACCCCCCTGGCCCACCCTGCTCCTGCATCATGACATGACCTCCGTCAGCCGCTCCCAAGTTGACAGCTCCAAAAACTGAGCGACAGAAGAACTCATTGAAGCTTTATATAATACACCATTCACATTTTCATGGGCAATTGCATACTATGGCGAGGGGGAGGGGTGCATGTGCATGCGCGTTTCAGGGGGGAGCTGACGGGCTGTCACTCTGCGCAGGAGCCGCCCAAGCACGTGCCTGCGTATTTCCCCGCCTTCCCCGACCCGCACACCTACCGCGCCACGCCCGTCTTCCCCGCGCGCCGGCAGGATAAGGCGACGGCGCGGAAGAAGCAGGCGAAAGGGCGCGCGGCGGCGGAGAAGGCGCTGGAGCAGCTGAACCAACGCACCGCGCCCGGCGCACCCATCAACTACTCCGCTGCGGAGCCCTCCAGGTGAGGGTCACCGGCGGTGGGTTTGTTATTATGACGATACACTGTCGCAGGCAGGAATGAGGAGAGCCGAGCACATTGGCCCTTGTCATCCGTTGTTTGTGAATTTGGCAGCATGCGTCTGACACAATGGGCGAGCGGGTCTGTCCAGTGGTTACGGAGCTCCTCAGTGCTGGTCAATGCTCGTTTTCCGGTCATCGAAGGGTTAGCGATAGCGCTGTTGACCGTTTCTCAACATATCATTTTACGAATGATGTGCATGCACCTCCATATTAATAAGATACACAGGTGAATGCGTATGATATGATTTCTTTGCGTGGTTCTGCCGCGATGTCGAGTCGCAGTTCCTCCGATGTGACTGCGCGAGACTTTGATTTGGATGACGAGGGTGAGTTTATCATATATGTTTCTGTGGGCAGCGGCCTTTCAATTACTGTTCGATGTCGCCCCATCAGTCGACTCATTTCAGGACTTCATTTTAGGTGGGCACTGACGTACGACTATCGTTTGTGATGCACAGTCGGAGGCCTGCGTGGCTTTGTGTCTGGTCCATCGCGGACAGTCACACGCTCCGACGCACCCACATATGTGTCGTCCACATTAGCAGTCGACGAATACCCTACCCCGGAAACCTGAAACAAATTGACCTCATTTAACAGCTCAATCATTTCACGCACCCATCCAAGGAAGGCACTGCAACACGAATGCTATGCAAGCATGCAACCTGAAGGGGGAATGCTACTCACCCTCCCTTCAGCGTTTCATTGTCCTAAAATGATGAAATATTTTATTACAATATCTGGTCGAGTGTTGCCAATGTGTGTGTGTGTGTGTGTGTGACTGTGTGTGTGACTGTGTGTGTGTGTGTGTGTGTGTGTGTGTGTGTGTGTGTGTGTGTGTCATGTGATTGCTTGACCTCGCCCACCTCCCCCGCGTGCGCTCCTTCGCTCCAGGTGGGGCCACATTCCGGGGGAGGGCGGGAAGGGGGGCGGCGAGGGCGAGGTGAACCCCTTCCTCGCGCCGCCCGTCTGGGAGGACGCCAACCGCGCCGCCGACATGGCGCCCAAACCGGGTGAGGCCAATGCCAAGTCGTGTGATGTCTATTGCTTTGTGTTGTTTATTACGCCACCGCCTTTCCCTCGACTGACTGCTTCGCGTGGATGATGCGTTCGTTTCTTCGCTCGTGATTTTCCAGCAAACTACATTAACGACATGACTGGAATCGTTGGACATACTTACGGGCTTTCATTTACATAAAATGACAATTCCTGACGCTGCCATCAATTTGTGACGGCTCTTTTTTAGACATTCGTCTCTCATGTTTTTTTGCATTCAACATCCGTCATTTTCCTGCGACAATGAAGTTGTGTCCAGATCAATGTTAAAGCCATGCCAATGCATTTTTTTTCATTTTTATTCCGTCGCCACCTTTTCTTCGCCTGACTGCGTCGCGCCGTTGGTCACGATGATGCGCTTGTTTTCTCGAACCCATTTTCCAGCGAAATCTTGCAACGCAATTGACAATGCTGAAGTCAACGGATTTTCACTTGCATGATAAATGTTCGTTGTCAATTCATGTGAATTGTTTTTTCAATGGCGCCTCTGAACTTTCTGTAGTTAAAATCGCGATTTTTGTAATCAAGAATCCGAAGTATTTGTCCTTCCCCCGCTGATGAAAAAGTTGGTGGGGGGCGCTGTGTTTGGGTCAGATGCTGCGCACGCGGCGCTCGCGCTGGGCGCCACCGCTGCGGCGTTCCGACAGGCGGCGGGCGGCGGGGTCGAGGCGGTGGCTGCGAAGAAGTCGAAGAAGGGCGCGGGCGAGGGAGGTGAGGCCGTCGGCTACGAAACCCTATAAACCCTAAATAATGATGCACCGCAACGCTCCAATCCGATGCAATGGCACATCCCACAGTTTGGTGCCCAATTATGTTTTCGATCCGAACCATTTCCCCGTGACACCGCTTTTTTGGGGTTACTCCTTAATAGTTTGTACTTTTCCACTTCTTACAACAGCTTTTCCCTCTTGTTTCCCGCTTGTCTGTCTAATGCTTCATATAATTCCAAATGTTCACAACGAATTTTCCACATTACGACCCTTTCTTTCTTTCTATGCAATCAATTCTGTGAGAATTTTTTGTTTGGAAAAATTAAAAAAACGTCTATCCAGCCCATAAAAAAACCGTCTATCCAGCCCATCGCCGCCCGTCGCAGTGCTTTGCTGCCTTCATCCACCGTCTTTGCTCAAGTGGGTTTCTGACGCACCGCTTGTCCTTCGTTGCCGAGCGCCCATTCCATTTTCTTTTTTTTGCATTCCGTTCATGTGCTAGCTTTTCATTCACACAGAATAAATGACGTCGCTGTTGTGTATAAGACTACAGCGCTTTTTAGTATTGTGAAGAAGTCAGCCAATATTTGCAATAACCACTGACATGCGCTACTCAATTCAGAGACCAATGGCAAAGCCCAGAGTTAGATGCCCCTTCCAACCTCCCACACCCAAACCCTACCCTGCCAAGAACCTCCTTGGGGGGGTATAGCCCCAACACACCTTCGGAGAGGACGGACAAGGAGACCCCCGTGCCTATTTTTTGTATATAATGTCCTAGTTACACAGATGGCATATTGCAAGGAGGCTCTTTGACAGCAACCAGAATGTAAATCGTTTTCATTTTCATTTTTATTGGATGCCTATTCCGGGGCCCTCTGGTTTAACCCCTTTTTTATCGGCTGACCATGCAAATGTGTCCTCGCGCCAATCAGAGACTCTAACCACCCATTTTGAATGTTATAGAATGAAAAACAATATATATGAAATTCGTGCAAAGAGTCTCGTTTCGCCCATTCGTTCTCCTGAGTGTCCTGAATGGCAGAGTATTGATGGCCCTTAGACAGGAGTCGGTCATGTTTGCCGATTCTTGTTGTAATACAATTTCAATTACAATTTCTCGTTTCGCTTTATTTGAATTTGAATAGATTTTGGTTTATTATTACTGCCTTACAGCATGTTTCAGTGTAACACTAAACACTTCATTTCAAAATTCAGGCGACCCCCTCCCTGCCGCGCCCCTCGCTCACCACTCCCCGCACACGAACTGCTTCGTTGCGCATCGCTGACCGCTTCACTTGTTTTTCGCTATCCCACCCACTCTCCCATTTTCGGATATTGTGCGACTCCATTCAAACACTAATCTCAATATATAACATGTTCCGCCCATCAAAGTAATAGCTAAAGTATTGGGCAGTCATGGATGAGTCGATCTGTCGAATAACACACATTTGAGTTTGGTTCGATAAGATAATGGCACATGCACAGCTCGCGTTTGGGTCGAGATGAAACGATTTTTAATATCGCTTCTTTCGCCGACGCGTTGCTTTCAACAATATCTTTCAATTACACAATATTATCAGAAGAAATAATATACATTATTTTTTATTATACAGTTATATTAGATGTATTGTTTTCAATCATGGATGTTTATTAGCTTTGTCTCTCGTTTCGGGTGTGCTGTCGGCAGGCGGCGGGCTGCGCGGGGTGGACTGGCCGGCGGGGCTGCACCACACGGCGGCGCATCTGTCGGTGACGGCGGAGGGCGGAGTGCTGACGGGCGACCAAGCCGGCGCGGAGGCGAGCCGCGACGCAACCAAAGACAAAACCGCCGCGCGCGCGAAAGAGATTCTGTCGCAGGGCGCCGCCGCGGTGCTGATGGAGTACGAGCAAGAGGGGCCGAAATAGGACTGCGCGCCAAACAAGCCTCGCGTAAGTATAAGTCTCAAATTTTTAAGGAACTGTGCTTCTGCGCTTCTCAGTATTTTTTGGTCATTGTGAAGGGTAATTACGAATGTCCCATTATCTCAATAGCTGTCTCGACTGACCCTTTTCTGCGTTTCTTGACTCATTCGCAACGCGGGTGGCGCTCGCTGCTTATCGATTGGTTTTCGATGCCATTTGTTCCAAATTGTTAACACCCAAAGAATTTCAAAAGATCAAACACATGTGAACGCGCGAATCGTTTCATATCGGAACGTTATGGACACAATATAATTTTCGCACGACGACCCCCACTGCCACTCGTCCCCTCTGCGTCGTTGCGCCTTTCCGCAGAGAGTCGTGTGCGGAATCGAAAGAATGTATCAGAGGGGCATTTTTAGGGTTTAGGGTTTCGATGCGGCTCAGGGTAATAAGGCCGCCACATTACCGGCGCCGATGCAGCGACCCATACTGACGGCCACACCCACGGGGATGACGACCCATCCCATCAACAGCAGCCCCTGCGGCAAAGCAACCAATACACACCCCCACTACACCGGTTGAGACAACGCAAACAACCGAAAGGAAAGTACATACTTACAAAAGTATTTGAATGAAGAGTGCGCCGAGGAGAGGCTTCACTCCTGCGTGCGGGTACTACTTCGGCTTTACATTCCATTTCCAAATCGATATAACTTAGAAGGGCAAAGAAACGCAAGGCTTATGTTTTCATTGGCACATTGCCGACATAAATATAACAACAGACGGCCGCCGCGCGAACATAACACGACAAGTTTCTGTGTTTTCTGCATATCATACAGTCTTGGTACACAAACGATGGCTGAATTTGAGAGGGCTGGGTCACGAGCAAAGACAAACAGACAATACCAATAGCGCACACATGGAACATTGGATCCCTACTCATGGGTGCGACTGAGATGCGGCTGTGATGTGTGGACTTTTATCAACACTACTTTCGGAATCAGCCAAATAGCAGTAACCGCTCACGTTGTGGGAAGCTGTGGATGCCCCACAATCGATCAAGCCGACCCGCAGGGGTGTGGAGGATACGGAAGCATCTGATAGTCTTTTTGGGGGTAAGCCGCTGCGCGCAAGTCGATATAAGTAAAAGAAAGGGTAAATATTGAATAATCTATACTATAATATTTTCAAACTGATATGAAAATATTATAATTGATATCAATTAGACAATGAATCGATTTAATTCAGAATTAAACCTATTCTTCAAGCATGTCAACAATGCGTAAACAAAATAAGTCCGCCCCATAATACTGTATTTGTTTCAGCGCGCTGCGCCACAGCCATACGAGTAAAGCTCCATGTTGTGCAGCAGCGGCGACGGGAGCGAGGGCGGTATCGGGTGGGCTGAGGATGTCGCTGAGCAGCACAATCAGCTCCATCGCCGCCCATTTCAGCATCGACCGTGGGGGAAGTGGGCTGAGTGCGTCATTCGAGGGGGCGCAGACAGAACATGCACCAACAACCGGCGTGCCATCGTCACGGGCACAACTTCAATTGCTTGCTTATACCTTAAATCTGGGTAATTGGACTTTTTCGTTGGACACAAGGGGCGGAGATAATAATGTGCGAAGAATTTGCGGAGCAGTGCATATATATAAAGTGGTAAGGACGATAGGACTCGCAATGGTGATTGATAGGTGAGCATTTCGCTCGAGTTATAAATCAGTGAAGGTCGGTTTCCTAAGGTCAATTTACTCGAAAAAAATTCAGTCACTGAAAGTAGCAACAGCGTCGGTCCCTTTCCTTGCTTGGAAAAAATACAGCCAAAGTCACTCAGTTAATCAATTGAATGATGGTGAAGCATTTAAATCAAACAAACAAGGAAAAACGACTACCATGTTGTGAAAGCGCCAGAAATCACATTAACGATTCAACTACAACGGGAGATAGCAAGAGGAAAGTGGCGATGTTGTGTGGGGGACAAGTGCATCATGCAATTCTCACAGTGCCAAAAGCATTTGTAATAAGAAAGGTAACGCAAGGGAGAGATAGGTTTGCACTTGTGCCCGTTACGCAGGTTCACGCAGGGGTGTAGCAAAGAGGCCACCCATCCCATTGGCATACAAGTGCAAGCAGTGGAGAGGGAGTGACGGTGAGGAGGTTGGCGGCCAGAAAAGGCGCCATGGCAACCTGACCGCCACATACGGGGAAATATAGTAGATGCTAAGCTGATGGGGTACCTCTACCAGCACGGCGTTGTAACCTCAAGTGAAGGCTAGCTAACTTGTACAGAAGCACTAGGTAACCGGATGATAGTGCTAACAATGCTGCTTCTTGCGGACACTCGATGCCTATGTGAGCGTGCATCTCCGCTTGCACATCCGTCAATAGTCTCAACCGCACCGCCTCGACCCTGCCAACGTCATTGTCCTGGGCTACATGTTATTGATGGCCCAGCGTGCTACACTGTCTACACACTCGACGCCTCTGTGAGCGCGCATCGCCGCCTGCACATCCGCCAACAATCCCAACCGCACCGCCTGGACCCTGCCACCGTCATTGTTGCCGGCTATGTTCGTGATGGCCAAGCATGCTCTTTGTTGTACACCCACGACGACTCTGTGAGCGCGCATCGCCGCCTGCACATCCACCAACAGTCACAACCGCACCGCCTCGACCCCGCCACCGCCATTGTTCTAGGCTATGCCACGGGTGGCCCGGGTTGCTGCTTCTCGCACACCCACGACGCCCCTATGATCGCGCATTGCCGCCTGCACATCCGCCAACAATCCCAACCGCACCGCCTCGACCTTGCCACCGTCATTGTCCTGGGCTATGTTCGTGATGGCCCAGCATGCTCCTTCCTGTACACACACGACGCCTCTATGAGCGCGCATCGCCGCCTGCACATCCGCCAACAGTCCCAACCGCACCGCCTCGACCCCGCCACCGTCATTGTTGGCGGCTATGTTCCGTATGGCGCAGCATGCTGCTTCTTGCACACCCACGACGCCTGTGTGAGCGCTCATCGCCGCCTGCACATCCGCCAACAGTCCCAACCGCACCGCCTCGACCTTGGCACCGTCATTGTAGGCGGCTATGTTCGTGATGACCAAGCATGCTTCTTCCTGTACACACACGATGCCTCTGTGAGCGCGCATCGCCGCCTGCACATCCGCCAACAGTCCCAACCGCATCGCCTCGACCCTGCCACCGTCATTCTTGCCGGCTATGTTCACGATGGCGATGCATGCTAAGTCCTGTACACACACGACGCCTCTGTGAGCGCGCATCGCCGCCTGCACATCCGCCAACAATCCCAACCGCATCGCCTCGACCTTGCCACCGTCATTGTTGGCGGCTATGATAATGATGGCCAAGCATGCTCCTTTTTGCACACCCACGACGCCTCTGTGAGCGCGCATCGCCGCCTGCACATCCGCCAACACTCCCAACCGCACCGCCTCGACCTTGCCAGCGTCATTGTTCTTAGCTATGTATATTATGGCCCAGCATGCTGGTTCTTGCACACCCACGACGCCTCCGTGAGCGCGCATCGCCGCTTGCACATTCGTCAACAGTCCCAACCGCACCGCCTCGACCCCG
The DNA here is from genome assembly GCA_026401115.1 of Tetraselmis chui. Classification (NCBI taxonomy): domain Eukaryota; kingdom Viridiplantae; phylum Chlorophyta; class Chlorodendrophyceae; order Chlorodendrales; family Chlorodendraceae; genus Tetraselmis; species Tetraselmis chui. The sequence continues at coordinate 15,314 of JAPMLY010000736.1, forward strand.
CCAGCGTCATTGTTGAAGGCTATGTTCACGATGGCGATGCATGCTCTTTGTTGTACACCCACGATGCCTCTGTGAGCGCGCATTGCCGCCTGCACATCCGTCAACAGTCCCAACCGCATCGCCTCGACCTTGCCACGGTCATTTTCGCCGGCTATGTTCTGGATGGCCCAGCATGCTCCTTCCTGCACACCCACGACGCCTCTGTGAGCGCGCATTGCCGCTTGCAGATCCGCCAACAATCCCAACCGCACCGCCTCGACCCTGCCACCGTCATTGTTGTTGGCTATGATCCTGATGGCCCAGCATGCTGCTTCTTGCACACCCACGACGCCTCCGTGAGCGCGCATCGCCGCTTGCACATTCGTCAACAGTCCCAACCGCACCGCCTCGACCCCGCCAGCGTCATTGTTGCCGGCTATGTTCACGATGGCGATGCATGCTCTTTGTTGTACACCCACGACGCCTCTGTGAGCGCGCATTGCCGCCTGCACATCCGTCAACAGTCCCAACCGCATCGCCTCGACCCTGCCACGGTCATTTTTGCCGGCTATGTTCTGGATGGCCCAGCATGCTCCTTCCTGCACACCCACGACGCCCATGTGAGCGCGCATTGCCGCCTGCACATCCGCCAACAATCCCAACCGCACCGCCTCGACCCCGCCAGCGTCATTGTTGCCGGCTATTTTCCTTATGGCGTCGCATGCTGCTTCTTGCACACCCACGACGCCTCTGTGAGCGCTCATCGCCGCCTGCGCATCCGCCAACAGTCCCAACCGCACCGCCTCGACCCTGCCACCGTCATTGTAGGCGGCTATGTTCGTGATGGCCAAGCATGCTCTTTGTTGTACTCCCACGACGACTATGTGAGCGCGCATCGCCGCCTGCACATCCACCAACAGTCCCAACCGCACCGCCTCGACCCCGCCAGCGTCATTGTTGCGGGTGATGGTCGTGATGACCCCGCATGCTCCTTTTTGCACACCCACGACGCCTGTGTGAGCTCGCATTGCCGCCTGCACATCCGTCAACAGTCCCAACCGCATCGCCTCGACACTGCCACCGTCATTTTTGCCGGCTATGTTCAGGATGGCCCAGCACGCTCCTTCCTGCACACCCACGACGCCCCTGTGAGCGCGCATTGCCGCCTGCACATCCGCCAACAATCCCAACCGCACCGCCTCGACCCTGCCACCGTCATTGTTGCCGGCTATTTTCCTTATGGCGTCGCATGCTGCTTCTTGCACACCCACGACGCCTCTGTGAGCGCGCATCGCCGCCTGCGCATCCGCCAACAGTCCCAACCGCACCGCCTCTGCTTTATTCGCAACAGTGGTTGTCAGGCTCCGGATTTTCTCGCAAGCCGTTTTTTGCAACTCCACTGAGTTTACGTGGGCTTTCATCGCCTCTTGCACATGCATTAGAGATGACGCACGACGTATTTCATCTAGGGATCCCGCCGAACCTAAACTGCCTCGAATCGTTTGATCATCAGGACGACCGTCCACAGGGCGCGCGCTCTGCGCCACAGCCGCGCTTGTATGGATGCTGACCACAACTTCCTGCAACAGCAAACGTAGCTCCCGGAACGTGGGCCGGTTCCCTGCCTGCTGCTCCCAACACTTGCACATCACTCGAAACAGCTCATCGCCACAGCCTGGTGGTTGGGGAAGGCGGAGACGGCCACCGCACACGCCCGCCTGAACACCTTGGTCCGTTTCATATATCCCGTTCGACTGGTATGGAATGGCACACATGGTGGCCACCTCCCACATGAGAACCCCAAACGCCCAGACGTCGCTCTTCTCTGACCAACGGTTGCGCTCGATCGCCTCCGGCGCCATGTAACGGACAGGGAGGCAGTCTCCGGCGGCGCCTTGCTGGGAGCGCATGTAATACTGCGGCTTGGAGAGTCCGAAGTCGCATATCTGAGGCGGTGACGGAAGAGGCTGAGCCTCAATTAGTAAAACAGCCAAACTAAAATAAAAGCAATAATCAAGGCAATGACATGCTCGCCCCCCTTTGTTTAGTGGTGTAACCTCATCACAGAATGAAATGCTTGCGGGCCTGTGCTCTTGTTTTTACATCGACCGGAAAACTCATGCAACGGAACATGAAATGCGGACATGATGCCTTAGGAAACGCATCAAATTAGTGACGTCTTGGAATCATTGACCAGGGTGTTGAATATTAGTGGGACGGAGGGGGGGCGGACAGACGGCGGCTCACATAGAAGCGAATATGAGAAATGTATTAGCTGAGATGGAGATCGATCCAACAAAACCTTAAATTCCCGAATTAACGGTGTTGCAGTGCTCGTCCGAATAATCAAGAACATGAATGAGGGGAGAGGAGATAGACGACGAAGCACGGGAAAATCGGGATCAAGACAAAAGAGCGAATTGCGCATACTTGGATGAATGCAGATGAAGATTGGTTTAAACAGGCACCAACCAGTGAATGTGAATCAACATAATAGCTACAGAAAAAGGCATTCAAATAACAAACTGCAGAGGAATGCATAATACAGACGGAACAACGGGAATTCAGTCAAGTAAAGTGAGCCGCATGCTCTGCAGTTTCAAATGAAAGAGGCAGCTGAAATACCTGGACGCTGACGCTGTCAGGCTCCGAGTGGCTCAGTTGCCGAAGCACAAGGACGTTCCTCGCTGCAAGGTCCCGGTGCACAACACCGGCGAAGGATAATGCTTGCATAGCCTCGCAAACCTGCTGCGCAATCGCCAGCTGCACCAGGGGCTTGAGATTGGGGACGGCGTTTTCTTCCAAAAGCTCCGCCAACACGTTGTCCAGCGACCCGTACCTCGCGAACGCTGTCACCAGATGCTGCACACCTTCCGGGTCTGACGCCAGCCCGTAAAAACGAACAATATTTGGGTGGTATCCCAAGCGATGCATCACACCCGCCTCGACCTCCACAGACTCGCCGTTTCTGCAACTGGAGACGGCAACGTCGAGACCTTTGAAAGAGGCGCGCTGAACCTGCTTAAACCCCCCCATGCCTATAATCCTCTGCCGCGGCCCATCACTACTGGACGCGGAAAAGTCCAAGTCCTCCCAGGGCACACGACTTGGGCCATTATTTAGCACCGCCGTCGCCCTTCTCGCCAGCGCTGCCTCCCACTCCGATATAGTGTCCCGCAGAGCGATGTTCGGACACAGATCATCCACACCCAGCGGTTTCCTTGTGAAGGGGCTGGTGCCGGATCTGCCAATCCACTCCAAGATCGCTGACCGCTCGTAGGTGTAGCCGTCCGGCGCAATAACGGGGTCGGTGAAGACTTTACCGAGAATTGGACAGAAGAAACTTTGAGGCAGGTCGTCATCTACATCGCTGCCGCTGTTGGCCATCACCACCTGGTGTTGCAGTGACATGTCAGTCACGGGCAAGAAAGCTCCGCCCGCCAGTTGCTAAATAAAGCAGTGCTGATAGTACGGTACTGGTTTTATTGTTTTTTCATATCATACATACCTCTCGCCGTGCGTGCGATAGGTCAACTGGGCTGCCACCTCGCCGCTCCTGAACGGGGAGAAGATCCCGTGGTCTCGATAGTGGATAGTACGGTACTCTCTTATTATAGCAGTGCTGATAGGACGGTACTACTGGTTTTATGGTTTTTTCACATTCATACCTCCTTCATGTGCGTGGGAAAAATCGCTTGGACTGCCGCCTCGTCGCTCACGACGGGGCAGAAGACCCTGCGACCTCGACGAGATTCACGTCGTCTAGCTGGGCCTTGCAGCCCTTCACGTTTCTTGCTGCTGGCCTGTGGCCTTCACTTGCGGGCACGTTCCATGAACGGCGCATGAATATCAGTATGTAGTATATGTACTACCACAATGTCCGTATATGAACCAGGTGGCCCCCACTGCTATTTCTTGTAAGAAATGGTGGAATATAACCTGGTTGTGCTGCGATGATGATGTACGTTTCTATAGTACATCGTTGTGAGTACATGTACATCAAATGTGGTGAACGTTACCTATGACAGTCGTACAGGTAGTATATCAATAATGTCTTACAAGAAAAAGCAGTGGAGGCCACCAAGCAAAAAGAAGAGGAGAGGAAAAAACCTGAGCCCGAGAACACGCAGAGCCACCCCCTCCCCCGCCTCCCCGCTACGAACAGGGAGGAGGGAGGGGGGGTAAAGAGCAGGCAAATGTCAGTGTAGAACAGTGTCCATTCATAATAATGTAGACAGGTACCTCTACAGGTAGTATGTAAGGACTTTGAAGACGACGACATATACCAGCCGGGATCTCCATTGGGTCACCCTGTAGCAGACGAGGGGAGTAGGGATTAAAGTTCCACAGCAGGTGAGTACTTTGTGGGCGGCGTGAGTGAAAATGGCGAGAGACCAGTCGTTGGCCAGGCGGAAACCAGGCGGAAAGGGGGTTGGGCGTGGCGGATTGCGCGATGATCTTCCGCCTCGCCGCTATGACTGCTTCAGATCGTCGACACTTCGTCGATGTGACCGCCGTTCTATCTATTACTATGATAATGTCGATAAAGTGTCGACCGCTCTAGGTCGGTTGTAAATAATTACTTTACGTTCTCGTCACGGAACTGTCATCGCAGCTCTTTGATATATCACTATTTCAATTCATCGCGTGCTGAGATTTGCCCGGATGGAAGTTCTTGTCGCTATTGCCTTTGCTAGCGGTGTGTTGAGTAATCCGTGCGACCAGCACAACAGTCCCGTCCTTAGCCGGCACTTACCGCAACGATTGGGAAAGGCGGAGCTTGGATTTGTTTTTGAATGCCTGTCTCATTTAAACGGATGATCTCAGGACAAACGTACTGATGAAGATCAAAAAAAGTCCGATAAGCTCCGCAAATCCTTTCCTCGGCCCTCCCAGTCATTAAGGATTTGCTGACCTTATTTATATTTGAACTATCCGCGGTGGTCCATGGCGGAAAGTACTGTGAGTTGCGGTACTGGAGTTCCACCTGCTCAGCTTCGCCGTCACTTACTCTCATCAGCCCACGCCTTCCCGCCCACGTCGCTGTCTATCGTGCAAGCAGCTTGCTTGCAGTGCAGCCCACGCCGGACGCTGAAAACATCGGTGGGTTTGTCGGCACAGATAAAGCAGTTTTGCTGCGTGGTTGTGAGGACAAGCACTCCAGGGCGGGTTGCGTCACACGCATCGGCGGTGCTGCAATAAATACAATATTTACAGTCGGATAAATTATGGCGGAGGAGTTTAGCCGCGCGGTGGCGCGAGTCGCGGCGGCGCAGATCGCCGAGGCCAGCGGGTTCGAGGCGGTTCAGGAAAGCGCGGTGGATATGCTGGCGGAGCTGATGGTGAGGTATCTCTCCGAGCTAGGCGCCGCGAGTCACTCCTACGCCGAGCTCGCGGGCCGCACCGACATAAACGCGGGCGACGTCGTGCGCACCCCACCCACCCGAACTGCGTCAACCAGCCAACCGGACCGTTTTTCTGATCGTGTTCTGAGTTATTAATGCCCCATTGTCGTGGCTCTAACGCGCCGTTTAATTTCTTTGCGTGGCTCTGCCGCGACGTCGAGTCGCAGTTTCCTCCGATGTGACTGCGTGAGACTTTGATTTGGATGACGAGGGTGAGTTTATCGTATGTTTCTGTGGGCGGCGGCCTTTCAATTCCTGTTCGATGTCGCCCCATCAGTCGACTCATTTCAGGGCTTCATTTTAGGTGATGCACTGACGTGCGACTATCGTTTGCGATGCACAGTCGGAGGCGTGCGTGGCTTTGTGTCTGATCCATCGCGGACAGTCACACGCTCCAACGCACCCACATGTGTGTCGTCCACATTAGCAGTCGACGAATACCCTACCCCGGAAACCTGAAAAGGTTTAACCATATTTAAGAGCGAAACCATTTCAGACGTTCATCCAAGGCAGGCACCGAAACACGAATACTATGTAAGCATGCAACCTGAAGGGAACATGCTACTCACCCTCCCTCCAGCGTTTCATTTATAAAATTGTTTGGTTTTGTGTTGCCAATGGTGTATGTGTGTGTGAATGTGTGTGTGTGTGTGTGTGTGTGTGTGTGTGTATGTGTGAATGTGTGTGTGTGTGTGTGTGTGTGTGTGTGTGTGTGTGTGTGTGTGTGTGTGTGTCATGTGATTGCTTGACCTCGCCCACCTCCCCCGCGTGCGCTCCTTCGCTCCAGGTGGGGCCACATTCCGGGGGAGGGCGGGAGGGGGGGCGGCGAGGGCGAGGTGAACCCCTTCCTCGCGCCGCCCGTCTGGGAGGACGCCAACCGCGCCGCCGACATGGCGCCCAAACCGGGTGAGGCCAATGCCAAGTCGTGTGATGTCTATTGCTTTGTGTTGTTTATTACGCCACCGCCTTCCCCTCGACTGACTGCTTCGCGCGGATAATGCGTTCGTTTCTTCGCTCGTCATTTTCCAGCAAACTATATTAACGACATGATTGGAATCGTTGGACATAATTACGGGCTTTCATTCACATAAAATGACATTTCCTGACGCTGTCATCAATTTGTGACGGCTCTTTTCGTCTCTCATGTTTTTTGCATTTTACGTCCGTCATTTTCTTGTGAAAATGAAGCTGTGTCCAGATCAATTTTAAAGCCATGCCAATGCAATTTTTTTCATTTTTATTATGTCACCGCCTTTTCTTCGCCTGACTGCGTCGCGCCGTTGGTCATCATGATGCGCTTGTTTCCTCCAACCCATTTTACAGCGAAATCTTGCAACGCAATTGCCAATACTGGAGTCAACGGATTTTCACTTGCATGAGTAATTTTCGTTCTCAATTCATGTGAATTGTTGTTACAATGGCGCCTCTCAACTTTTTGTAATTAAATATTCAATTTTTTGTAATCAAGAACCCGTAGTATTTGTCCCTCCCGCGCTGACTAAAAAGTTGGTGGGGGGCACTGTGTTTGGGTCAGATGCTGCGCACGCGGCGCTCGCGCTGGGCGCCACCGCTGCGGCGTTCCGACAGGCGGCGGGCGGCGGGGTCGAGGCGGTGGCTGCGAAGAAGTCGAAGAAGGGCGCAGGGGAGGGAGGTGAGGCCGTCGGCTACGAAGCCCTATGGACCCTAAATAATGATGCACCGCAACGCTCCAATCCGATACAATGGCACATCCCAGAGTTTGGCGCCCAATTATGTTTTCGATCCGAACCATTTCCCCATGACACTGCTTTTTGGGGGGTTACTCCTTAATAATTTGTACTTTCCCACTTCTTACAACAACTTTTCCCTCTTATTTCCCGCTTGTCTGTCTAATGCTTCATATAATTCCAAATGTTCACAACGAACTTTCCACATTACGACCCTTTCTTTCTTTTTATGCAATCAATTCTGTGACATTTTTTGTTTGGAAAAATGACAAAAATTGCCTACCGAGCCCATCGCCGTTCGTCGCAGTGCTTTGCTGCCTTCATCCACCGTCTTTGCTCAAACGGGTTTCCGACGCACCGCTTTTCCTTCGTTGCTGAGCGCCCATTCCATTTTTTAATTTTTTTGCATTCCGTTCATGTGCTAACTTTTCATTCACACAGAATAAATGACGTCGCTGTTGTGTATAAGACTACAGCGCTTTTATTATCATGAAGAAGTCAGCCAATATTTGCAATAACCACTGACATGCGCTACTCAATTCAGAGACCAATGTCAAAGCCCAGAGTTTGATGCCCCTTCCAACCTCCCATACCCTAACCCTACCCTGCCAAGAACCTCCCCGAGGGGGGAGTTAAGCCTCACCACACCTTCGGAGAGGACGGACAAAGAGACCCCCGTGCCTAATTTTTGTATATAATGTCCTAGATACACAGGTGGCATGCGCAGGAAAGCCCTTTTACAACAGCAAGGATGTCACCGGTCACAGTTGTAAATCATTTTCATTTTTATTGGATGCCTATTCCATGGCCCTCTGGTTTAACCCCTTTTTAATCGGCCGACCCTGCAAATGTGTCCTCGCGCCTTTCAGTGACTCTAACCACATGTTTTCAATATTGTTGAATGAAAAAATATATATGAAATTCGTGCAAAGAGTCTCGTCTCGCCCAATCGTTCTCCTAAGTGTCCTGACTGGCAGAGTATTGATGGCCGTTAGACAGGAGTCGGTCCCGTTCGCCGATTCTTGTTGTAATACATTTTCAATTTCAATTTCTCGTTTCGCTTTGAATTTGAATACATTTTGGTTTATTATTGCCTTACAGCATGTTTCAGTGTAACACAAAACATGTCGTTCCAAAATTCAGGCGACCCCCTCCCTGCCGCGCCCCTCGCTCACCACTCCCCGCACACGAACTGCTTCGTTGCGCATCGCCGACCGCTTCACTTGTTTCTCGCTATCTCACCCACTCTCCCATTTTCGGATATTGTGCGACTCGATTCAAACACTAATCTCAATATGTAACATGTTTCGCCCATCAAAGTAATAACTCAAGTACTGGGTGTTCATGGATAAGTCGATCTGTCGAATGACACACATTAGAGTCTGGTTCGATAAGATAATGGCACATGCACAGCTCGCGTTTGGGTCGAGATGCTTTTTTTTTATTTTTTAATATCGCTTCTTTCTCCGACACGTCGCTTTCAACAATTTCTTTAAATTACACATATCAATGATATATTCTGTTATATATCAACATAAGAAATAGCATACATTATTTTTTATTATATAGTTATATTAGATGTATTGTTTTTAATCATGGATGTTTATGAGCTTTGTCTCTCGTTTCGGGTGTGTTGTCGGCAGGTGGCGGGCTGCGCGGGGTGGACTGGCCTGCGGGGCTGCACCACACGGCGGCGCATCTGTCGGTGACGGCGGAGGGCGGAGTGCTGACGGGCGACCAAGCCGGCGCGGAGGCGAGCCGCGACGCAACCAAAGACAAAACCGCCGCGCGCGCGAAAGAGATTCTGTCGCAGGGCGCCGCCGCGGTGCTGATGGAGTACGAGCAAGAGGGGGCGAAATAGGACTGCGCGCCAAAAAAGCCTCGCGTTAGTATAAGTATCAAATTTTTAAGGAACTGTGCTTCACCGCTTTACAATATGTTTTTGGTCATTGTGAAGTGTAATTACGAATGTCCCTTTATCTCAATAGCCGTCTCGACTGACCCTTTCATGCGTTTCTTGACTCATTCGCAACGCGGGTGGCGCTCGCTGCTTATCGATTGGTTTTCGATGCCATTTGTTCCAAATTGTTAACACCCAAAGAATTTCAAAATATCAAACCCATGTGAACGCGCGAATCGTTTCAAATCGGAACGTTGTGGACACAATATAATTTTCGCACGCCGACCCCCACTGCCACGCGTCCCCTCTTCGTCGTTGCGCCATTCCGCAGAGAGTCGTGTGCAGAATCGAAAGAATGTATGAGAGGGACATTTTTGGGTTTAGGGTTTTGATGCGGCTCAGGGTAATAACGGTCTGGCATTGCGTCCATCTGTCGCAATGAGGATAGTCCCTCAGGGAGACCCAGCTGACTTGCTTGTGGTGCGAGGGCGCTCGTCTCTTTTAATTGAAGTAATCGTAATATTCTGATTTTTTTAACGTTCGGTGGAGACACACTGATAACAAAATGCGAAGGACGTTGTTGGCATCTTTTCCAATGAGGCATTCCACAATCAGGGAGCTCACACGCGCTCTTTTCCTTTCTCAGAGGCGTGCAGTAAAACGATGGAGGTGAAACAATGGATCAACCAAAGACGAG